>PVIU01007862.1:0-88154 GCA_004026605.1 Ondatra zibethicus | reverse complement strand
TTTAAACATAAGGCAAAGAAAACCATCTTACAAACCACAATCCCAGAGAATTTAGACAACAATACGGACACTAAGAGAGACCTACATAGATATAATCTACGTGGGAAGTAGAAAGTATAAAAAGACAAGATCTCCTGAATAATTTGGGAGCATGGGGACCTTGGGGGAGGGTTGAGGGAGGGAGGGGAGTGGCAGGGAGAGGAGCAGAGAGAAATAAAAAAAATTAAAAAAAAATAAAATAAAATTTAAAAATATTATCTACCGACCTTCACACGTTTGCTCTAGTACACACGTACTCATCACCACCACCGCCCAAATCCTCCCCACACACAACAATTTTAAATCAAAAATAAAGAAATAAATGCCTGATAATGCCCGCAATTTCCTATGGAGAATTTTCCTCTCCTGGCAGTTCAGTCAATGTATGCGCCTTTGCGTGTGCGTGAGTCACACTTCTGATCACAGAACAGACCTGAGAGAGCCACTTCGAAGAAGAAAGATATGTTTTGTCTCAGGTTTCAGAGATTTCAGTCCTGCAGTGAGGCCAGCCACCATGGCAGCAAGAGGTGCGACAAGAGCACCATAGCTCACCTTGCAGCCAGGAAGCGTTCCTGTGTGAACGGATTTCCTTTTACTTTGCCCTTGGTTCTTCTGAGATCCCTACCTTATGCATGGTGTTGCCGAGTTTAGGGCAGGCCTTCTTGGGAAAGGTTGACCTTCTTAGGAAAAGCAGTAGTGGACACACCCAGAAGTGTGCACCCCTAATCTGCTAGACACCTCCCAACATAGTCAAGTGGACACTCAAGATCAAACGCCACTGAGCTGGAGAGACGGCCCCATCAGTAAACTGCTTGCCATACACTGTGGGGACCTGAGCTTGCATCCCTGGCACCCGTCTAGAAAGTTAGGAGCAGCGTCACAAGCCTATAACCTCAGCAAAACGAGGAGGCAGAGTCAGCAAGGCCTCTGGTACAGGCTGGCTGCCAGCTTAGCTGAGCTGTGAGTTCTGGGTTCAGCGAAAGATCTCAGCTCAAAAATTAAGGTATAGAGCAATTGAGGGAGACATCTGATATCACCTTCTGGCTTCCACATGCTCATGGACACAAACATGTGAAGTCTCTCTCTCTCTCTCTCTCTCTCTCTCTCTCTCTCTCTCCCTCTCTCTTTCTCTCTCACACACACATACTCACACAGAGAGAGAGAGAGAGAGAGAGAGATTAACCACCACAACAACATGTTTAGTGTCTTTTCATTAAAATTTGACATTGTGTGAGGAAAAATGTAGAGATAACTTGCTGCTCTGTAGTAGGAGGCCACTTGTTTGTTCCCGGCTGCTCAGCCCTGAAATAACCACACAAAACTATATTATTTAAATCACTGCTTGACCTGTTAGCTCTAACTTCTTATTGGCTAGCTCTTACATCTTATTTTAACCCATTTCTATTATTTTATATTTTACCACAAGGCTCATGACTTACCAGCAAAGTTCCAGAGCGTTTGTCTCTGGCGGTGGCTACATGGCGTCTCTTGACTCCGCCTTCTTTCTCCCACGCATTCAGTTTAGTTTTCCCTGCCTAGCTCTATTCTACCCTGCCAGGCCCAAGACAGATTCTTTATTAACCAGTGATATTCACAACATACAGAGGGGAATCCCACATCCATGTTCCACCTCCCATGCTTCTACTCAAGGGAGGATGTAAGCTCTCTTCATATGGGTCATGCAAGCACTTCGCCTTAATGAACCAAAGACTGCACGAGTCCAAGGTTGCCTTTGGGTCTATGGTTCAGCAGCCAAGCCATTCACTCATGATTACTCAGTGTGAAAAGTGCTATGAAGGAGGCCAACACAGCGATACAAGGGCGAGTCCTGTGGTGTTGGAGTGAGAAGCAGGCGCTGTTTTAGTTAGGACTTTGCAGGAAGGCCTCTTTGAGAGTGACACCGGGGAAATGATGGGACAACAGCAGCCATGTGAAGATACAGATCATCCCAGACAGTGAGCCTTGTAGATCAGAGTTAGCCATTAAAGCCTTGGCAATCAATGAGTATAGATTCTGTTTCCAACGCAGTGGGAACTTATTAAAAAATTCCATCTAAGGGAGTGGTGTGATGTGGTTTGTGTGTCTGAAAGATCACTCTGGCTTCTGAGAAATATCCATTGGGAAATAAGACTGGAAGCAGAAAGACCAGAAAGGCTGCTCGTAGTCATCCAGGTGAGAGAGGGTGCTGACACTGGGCAAATGAAGAAAAATAGGACCTGAGCTGTACTGAGCAAGAATCACGGGGCTTTGTGTTTTACCACAAGCCCAAGGCAGAGAGGCCATTTGTGGTGCTTAGATTTGGGGTGGGAGGGGAGAGAAAAGTGCTTGAGTAATTCAATGGATGATAGAGCCATATACCAAGATGGAGAAGACATAGATTTGGGGGATAGAAGCCAAGAATTCCAGGTAGAACCCATTTACATATCACACAGATGACATTAATTTAGTGTCCTTTTGCTGCAAGAATCAAACTTGCTTAGGTCAAACTGACTGAAGCAAAAATGAGAACTTGTTGGCTAACACTCTTGAGAATTAGAAGTTCATGAGCAACTTGATGCAGATGTTGTAACTATCATAGACACACATACACACTTGGAAGTGCACACAAGCTCACAGATACACACACACACACACACACATACTCATGCTCTTTCTCTCTTTCTGTCTCCCTCTGGTGTGGGAAGTTCTTCTGTATGTGTATTGCTTTTACTGGTTAATGAACAAAGAAGTTATTATGGTCTGTGATAGGGCAGAATAGAGCAAGGCAGGAAAACTCAACTGAATGCTGGGAGAAAGGAGGCAGAATCAGAGAGAAGCCATGTAGCCCCACCAGAGACAGATGCCGGATGGAACTTTACCCAGTAAACCACAGCCACATGGCAACACACAGATTAATAGAAATGGGTTAATTTAAGATATAAGAGTTAGCCGGAAATACGCTTAAGCTATTGGCCAAACAGTATTGCAAATAATATAGTTTCTGTATGATTATTTCAGGTCTGGGCAGCCGGGAACGAATAAGCAGCCACCTCCGCCAAACATCCCTCCCCCCTTTTCTGCTCTTCTTCCTTCCTCCATTAGTGGGAAGACTTAATCCCGCAGTGGCTGTAGCTACACTGCAGAGGAGAGTGTCAGTAGCAGGTGGGAAGGCATTCACCCCATGGTCTACCTGCTGTGTTCTACTGGCTGCTCCCCTCTCACTGGATGCTAGAGTTGGATCTAGAATCCCCCAAAGGCCCATGTTAGAAGCTTGGGTCCCAGCTTGGCTATCTGGAGGTGGTGGAAATCAGAGGGGTTGGGCCTAAAGGGAGGTCTTTAGGTCACTGGGAGAGAGAGTGCTTTGGGGAGAGATGTGAGACCCTGGGACCTTCTTCTCTTTCACTTACCATCCGTGCACTGAGTGGTTTTGCTCTGTTGTGAGCTTCTCCTGTGGTATTGAGCCTTATCACAGGCCCAAAGCAAAGATGCCAACTTTGGTAGTTAAATTTTTGACCTTTTATTTTTGTTATGATGGTGCGTGCACAAGTATGTGAGTGTGGGCATGCAAGTGCCATAACATGCATGTGAAGGTCAAAGGACAACTTTGGGAGTTGGTGTCCTCCTTCCCAACCATTGAGATGGATCTCTCTTGGTGTTTCTACTGCACTGTGTACTCCAGGCTACTGTACTGTGCACTGTGCTCACAGGTACTCCTGTGAGCTTCTGGATGGTTCTCCTGCCTTAGCTTCCTTCCCAGTTCCCTGTAGGGGTGCTGGGATCATAGATACAAACCATCAAATCCAGCTTTGGGTGGGTTCTGGGAATCAAACTTTTGTGGTCAGGAATATTAGTTACATTTCTACCACTGTAATAAAACACAACAAGCAGGGTAACTTATAAAAGAAAGAGTTTATTTGGGCTGACAGTTCCAGAGGGTTTGAGTCCATGATGGCAGAGCAAAGACATGTGCTACAAACAGGAAGCTGAGGGCGCATGTCTTCAGCCACAACCACAAAGCAGAAAGAGTGAACTCAAAAATGATGAGCCTTTGGACTCTCAAATCTTGCCTCCAGTGATATGCTTCTTCCCACAAAGCCACACCTCCTAAATCTTCCCAAACAGTGCCACCAAGTGGGGACCAAGCACTCAAATATCCAAGACTATGGGGCCCATCTCATTCAAACCAACACAGCAGGTATACAAAGCAAGTACTTTTGTACACTGAGCCATCTCACTAACCTTGTGATGGCTAATACTGTCATGACTAGTACTAGTCCTGTGATGGCTAATGCATCAATACGATGGCATCAGAGTTACCTAGGAAACAAACCTCTAGGCATGTGTGTTTGGAATTTTCTTGATTAGGTTAACAGAAATGAAAAGACCCACCCTAAATGTGGGTGGCATCATTCCATGGGCCAGTGCCCCCAGCTAAGTAAAGAGGAGAAAGCAAGCTGAGCATCAATATTTGTCACTCTCTGCTGCCTGATTGTGCACACAGCGTGGCCATCTGCCTCATGATCCTGCTGCCTGACTGTGCACACTGTGTGACTGTCTGCCTCGTGTTCCTGCTGCCTGACTGTACACAGTGTGACTGTCTGCCTCATGACCCTACTGCCTGACTATGCACACAGTGTGGCCATCTGCCTCATGACCCTGCTGCCTGACTGTGCACACTGTGTGACTGTCTGCCTCGTGTTCCTGCTGCCTGACTGTACACAGTGTGACTGTCTGCGCCATAACCCTGCTGCCTGACTGTGCACACAGTGTGGCTCTCTGCCTCATGATTTTTCTGCTAAGATGGACTGTACCTACAAACCATGAGCCATAGTAACCCTCCCTTTCTCGTGTTGCTTTGGTTGGGTATTTTGTTACAGGGGCAATGCACATACTAGTACCCCCGCCAAGGAGAAGAAATCTCTGATACTGTGAGCTAGCCAACCATAACCCTTTTCTCTTTCTAAATTTCTCATCTTGGGTATCAGCTAACTCCCTGGGTGATGTTAACCCACTGTTTCTCCCTCTAGGAACAGGCTGGACACATCGTAAGATTCAGATGTCAATCTTAGTGAACTTCCGGTGTGGAGAAATGGAAGTGGATCAGCCTTGGAGCTGGAAAGTAGTAAGTTTACGTCTCTGATGCTTTACAGCTGGCTTGACTTAGGCAAGTCATTTATCCTCCCTGAGACTCATTTTTCCTCAGTGTAAACTAGGGATTAAATACATAGATTGGGTGGATTCTGAAAATTAAGAAGGATCTTAGGCCAGGCATGGTGGCACATGCCTTTACTCCTAGTACTCAGGAGCAGAGCCAAGTGGATTGCTGTAAGTTCAAGGCCAGCCTGGTCTTCATAGCGGGTTCCAGGACAGGTCTGCATACTGTAACACTGCCTAAAACACACACACCACAATCACCACTACCACCACCACCACCAACAACAACAACAGCAGCAACAAATCCCTTGATGCTGTGTTTTGATAAATAAAGATATGGCCGAGGCTGAAAGAACCCAGTGAGTTGATCTTCGCGAACAAGCAGGAAGGTACCTAGCAGCCAGGGGGGAAAGGCCAGCTCATGCGAGGGGCAGGAATGCCTAGGGCTCTCTGCCAATTCCACCTCAAAGTTGGCCTCAGCCCAAGCCTGCTTGACGAGGGACCTCCCAGGCTCCCCACCCATAGTCAGGACAGGTCCCAGCCTGCACCCCACTCCTCTGCCTGCAGCTGGGGCTTGCTGCAGCCCCGCACATTCCTTTAGGATTGATAAGATTCCGAAAGCCACACCCACTGCCTTCCTGGAGCTAGATGGGGTGAAGTGCACAACCTTCCCTTCCACCCTGCAGGCCAGCTGCTGGCAGCCAAGCCCCTCCATGTACAGACATGCCAGTCTTTCATCATAGACTTAAAGAACCCCAAAGGGCCCTGCCACTCTCCTACTGACCCAGCCCCATCTATTTGGTGGGGCTCCCCCCTCATTCCCCACCATACGCCATTCTATTCCTCCCCATGTGTGCTGGCTAGTTTTAGGTCAAGATGACACAAGCTAAGGTTATCTGAGAAGAGGAATCGTAATTAAGACAATTGCCTCCACATGATTGACCTGTAGCAAGTCTGTGGAACATCTTCTTAACTAATGAGCAATGCAAGAAGGCCAAGCTCACTGTGGACAGGCAGCCTTGGGATGTGTAAGAAAGCCGACTAAGCCGGGAGGTGGTGGCACACGCCTTTAATCCCAGCACTCAGGAGGCAGAGACAGGCGGATCTCTGTGAGTTCGAGGCCAGCCTGGTCTACAAGAGCTAGTTCTAGGACAGGCTCCAAGGCTACAGAGAAACCCCGTCTTGGGAAAAAAAATCTTGCTGGTATATGCAGCATTGGGAAGACCATGCTTTGAGCAGCCTAACAGTGAGCAAGGTGCCCATACCCTCAGGCATCCTTCATCTTCATTGTGGCTCGTGGATACCAGGTATGCAGGCCTGAGAAGGAAACCCAAGATGGTGTTGTATGAGTATCAGTGGAGAAACAGTGAAAGGAACTTGCTCAAATCCTTGTTAAGTCTGATATACTGCAGGCCAACTCACAAAGCCTCTTCTCTCACTGTCTTAAACCTGTCCCAATTCTCTCACTGTCTTAAACCTGTCCCAATCAGCCCCATGGAACTTCACGCCTATAGAGATACCTGCTAATGGGCGCAGAACAACCAGTGTCGGGGTGGGGGGGGGAGTGTCCCGAGGTGTGCTCTTGGCTTCTGGAGTGAGCAGAGGACTCTGCTCTGATTTGTCCCTGTGGCCTGGAGCAAGCAGCTGGACCCCCTAAACTTCCCTAACCTCATCTGGTGGTCACCTAGGCGGTGGTAGCTGATAGCAACTTGAGTGAGATCTGATGGAAGACTGTCCTGGAAGAACTGCCCGAGGTGGGCATAGTAGACACCACCTGTAAACAACAGTCGTGGCTGTCATTGTCAACATAGGCAAGAGAAGAACAGAAGTCTAGAAATGTTTGCTCTTGGGTCCAGGGTGGCAAGGAGGGAGCTTCAGGGACAGCGCCTCCCCGCCATAGTGGAGCCCTGGGCTGTGTTACTTCTCACCAAAGCCTACACTACACAGTTCCAGGCAGCCCTTCACCGCTGTCACACCGGTGAATAAGTGACTCAGTGTCCCTTCAGCATAGCGGTGCCAACATAAAGCCATTTTCCTGGTTTTCCCTCATGAATGAGCCATGTGAGGGCCCCTTGAGCCAGCTTTGCTCCTAGCCTATGGGAGGGGCGGGGTTCTCCAACTAGAAAAAAAAATAGCTGTCCTGTCCCTCTATCAGACCTGGAGTGTGGGGGAGTTGGGGAACAGCAGGGAAGAGGAAGATAGGACGGAGGCGATCCCTACTCTCTGGTCTGAATTAGTCTTAGGTAGCTCTTGGCCTGGGACAGGGATGAACTTAGGGTCTGCGGGCCTGAGAGATGGGGAGGCATGGCAGAGAGGAGAGAGGTCAGACTAGGCTAAGACTTCTTACCGCTGTGAAGGGCTGAACACCCCTAGAGTCTCCAACTGTGCATAGTGCTGACAGAACTATCGTCCTGTGGTTTGCCAAAACCATACCTCTCCTACTGTGTCCACTGGGTCCCCAGGTAGAATATCTCAGCCCACCAGCATGTGACTGTATAACCAGTGGCCCTTGACTCCCAAGCACTCCCCCTAGTTTGGGTCCTCACAGGCCTGCTAACCTGCTGTCTCCAACCATTTAACCCACAGAGAGTCTGTTGAGACACAGAAATGTCAAACCTAATCATGTTTGGAAGGAGTACCCGCCTAACCTCACAGAAGAAGCCAGGCCTTCCTTCTTGTACAGTCAGTGAATGAGGGGGCAGAGGCTGCTGTGGGTTAGGCAGATATTGGCTTGGGCTTACATTCTCCCAGTCAGCTCACACTGCTCTCTCTCTCTCTCTCTCTCTCTCTCTCTCTCTGTGTGTGTGTGTGTGTGTGTGTGTGTGTGTGTATCTGTTCAGGTCTGGGTTCAACCCCTAGGCATGCTAGATGTTTGTCCCTCTGACCTGAAGGTGAATCTTGCCCGCTGCTGCCCTCCATTGACCAGAGGCAAAATTGCTTCAGTCTCTTGGGAATTTGACTTGCAGACATATGGCTCAACTACAGACATCCTGAAACCTGACAGTCTAATGTTAAATCCTTAGTAAACGAGGAGCTCTTAAAAAGCAATAGGGAGGAGCACTGTGGTGCACGCCTTTAATCCCAGCACTTGGGAGGCAGAGGCAGGCGGATCTCCACAAGCTCCAGGACAGCCAGGGCTATACAAATGTATCCAAAGATAAAATGGGAGACAGGCAACAGGCTTAAACAAACCATGTCACAAAAGAAAGCATCCAAATAGTCAATGAGTCTGTGTGTGATTTCACTAATAAATAAATGACAGAAAGAAAACAAATGACGCTCACCCGTCAGGCAATCCCTTCTAGAAAGGATGTTGGGAAACAGGCACTTGCTCAGTTTGGTAGAGGTGAAAATAGATACCGACTTCATAAAGAACAAAATCAAATTTTTAAAATACATATTTTTTAGGTTTTTTACCTTTTTTTATTTTTCCCCATATTCTTTTATTTTTCCATTAAAAAAAAAGAATTACATTTCCTCCCCATCTCCCAGTCCCCTCCCGCCCCCCCCCCCCCGCTGCTTCCTTAAAAGAGGGCATGGTGCCCAGCCCTGTGGGAAGTCCAAGGCCCTCCCCCCTCTATCCTGTCCTAGGAAGGTGTGCATCCAAATCGACTAGGTTCCCAAAAAGATAATACATGCAGAGGAGATAGGTCTTAGTGTCATTGTTGATGGCTTCTCAGTCTGCCCTCATTGGCAGCCACATTTAGAGAGTCCAGTTTGATCATATGCTCATTCAGTCCCGGTCCAGCTGGATTTGGTGAGCTCCCATTAGATCAGGCACACTGTCTCAGTGGGTGGACCAACCCCTCGCGGTCCTGACTTCCTTGCTCATCTTCTCCCACCTTCTGCTCTTCGACTGAACCTTAGGAGCTCAATCGATTGCTCTGGTGTGAATGTGGGTCTCTGTCTCTATCTTCATCCATCGGATGAAATTTCTATGGATGTGATCAAGATATTCATCAATGTGACTATGGGACAATGCTAGTTCTGGCACCCTCTCCTCTGCTACCCAAGGACCTAGCTGGGGGCATCCCTGTGGACACCTGGGATAAAATACATATTTTTAACCTAATAATTCCACACCTAAAAATTAATCTTAAAAATGCCAAAAGAAGGTTAGGGAAACTGCTCAGTGGGTAAAAACACTGCCTAGCAAGTCTGTAGACCTGCGTTTGATTCCGAGAACCCATGAAAAGGTAGAAGGAGAGAATTGACTTCACAAAGTTGGCCTCTGACCTCCTCGTGCATGCTTTGGCACACATGTCCATACATCATTTACACATACAATAAGTATGTAAGTAAATAAATAAAGAAAGAAATGCCAAAAGACACAGGGCTGGAGAGATGGACAGCAGTTTGGAGCACCCCTTGCTCCTACAGAGAACTTGAGTTTGATGACCTGCTTCAAGGGATCCAGTGCCCTCTCCTGGCCTCTGCTGGCACTGCACTCATGTGCACATATCCACACATTATAATTAATATAATTAATTATAATAATAAATATTGTATAATTATACTAATTATACAATATTTATTATTACCCCTGGTAATATTCTTTGCTCTAAAGACTATTTTCATTTTGATTGACATAGTGTAACATAGTGTGTGTGCCTTGAATGTATGTATGTGCACCAGGTGTGTGCAGGTACTGGCAGAGGGCAGACTGGGCATGGGTCCTCAGGAACTAGAGTTACAGGAGTTGTGAGCAGCCTGATGTGGGTGCAGGGAACTGGACCTGGGTCTTTTGCAAAAGCAGCAAGTGCCTTAAACCACTGAGCCATCTATCCAGCCCCTGTTATATTTTTCCATCATTTTACTAAAACTTATCTGTTTCTTAATATTAAAAGTGAATTTTAAATTGGAGCCTTTGGGCCTTCTGCATTTAATGTAATTCTACTATTTTGTTTCTGCCTGTTATCTTCTGAAGATTTCATTACTTATTTGTGTGTGTGTATTTCTGTGTCTGTGCAAGTGCACGCACGTGTGTCTGTGCAGGTCTGAGTGTGCCTGTGCGCATGCACTAAGGCCAGAAGAGAGCCCTGAAGATTCTCAACCCTTCTCCACCTCTGAGACAGGGTCTCAGCTCGCGGTTTCCTGGCTAGGTTGGAAGCCAGTAAGCCCCAGTGAGCCTTCCATCTCTGTCCCTGGGAACTGGGGTCACAGGCCTGTGCAGGATGTCCGCCTTGCTGTGGATGTCAGGCTTCAAACTCCAGTTCTCATGGTGCTGCAGCAAGCTCTTAACCAGCAAGCATGTCTCTGGCTGCTCCTCTATCCTTCGTTCCCCTTTCTCTTTGCCTTCTTTGGGCTTTCTAGAACTGTATTGTATGTTAGTTGTTGGCTTGCTAGTCATCAGTGTTGTTCTAAGAGTTGCTTTGTGTACACAGTACACACATTAACACCACTGTGATACCATATTACTTATCAGGAGTATAAGAACTGGGAGGTGGCTGCTCCTCCAGAAGACCCAGGTTCAATACCCAGCACCCACATAGCAGTTCATAATTGTTTGTAACTCCAGTTCCAGGGCATCTGATGCCCTCTTCTGGCTTCTGTGGACACCAGGCACACACACGGTACATGCATGCATACACACACACACACACACACACACAGACACACACACACACACACAGGCAGACACACAGCTAAAATTAAAATAATGTAAAGAGTATAGGTTGAGATTCCGGTTTGATCATATGCTCATTCAGTCCTGGTCCAGCTGGATTTGGTGAGCTCCCCAAATCCAGCTGGACCAGGACTGAATGAGCATATGATCAAACAGGAATCTCTGAATGTGGCTGTCAGTGGGGGCTGACAGAGAAGCCAATGATAATGGCACTGGGACCTATCTCTTCTGCATGTATTAGCTTTTTGGTAATCTAGTCTATATGGATGCACACCTTCCTAGGCCGGGATGGAGGGGGGAGGGCCTTGGGCTTCCCACAGGGCAGGGTACCCTGCCCCCTCTTAAGGAAGCACAGGGAGGGAGGAGGGGTAGTGGGGGAGCGGGAGGGGACTGGGAGAAGGGGAGGAAGTGTAAATTTTTTGAATGAAAAAATAAAAGAATATTAAAAAAAATAATGTAGGGAGTATAAGAACTGATGGCAGCGTGTCCCACTGTCCCCTCTGGTCTCTGCGCCGCTGTCACTTATCCACACTGCGGTGACTGTGCATTACGACCCTCACTTTGAATAATTCCTTGTATTTTAAAGTAGTTTAAGAAGTATTGGAGTCCTTCTATTTTTCCCACATAGATATTACTTCCATTAGTTTTCTATTTCTTTATGTGACTCTGGTTTCCCATGCTCCCCTGCTTGTCTAGCTTCATTTAACATTTCCTGTAGAGAAGTGTTTTCATGTTCAAAGCACTGTATTAGATCCCCAGCACCACAGACACACAGACAAAAATAATAACACAAATAAAATTTAAAGATATGTGGAATTTTCCTCCTTTATTTATCTAGTGTTTTTCTCTTTTACAGGATGCTAGACACTGTAAATTTCATTAACCTTCTTGGGTGTTGGATATTTTTAGGCTATAAACTTTAGCTTTATTCTAAACATGGCCAAGTCACGTAGGAATAACTTGATCCTTTTTGTCTTGCTTCTTAACATGTTTGCCAGGATCAGCATTTAGACGCAAGTTAATTTCTCCATTGCTGAGCCCCAAGAATTCTGAAACTTTCTGCTTTGGTTGGTAGCCACAGCAGGCACAGTGGTCATGACGGGCACCGACTAACCTCCGCGCGAACTCAGCCGTCAGCACCATGCAGTCTGCTCCTCTCTGCCACTCTGTCCCACAGACTCTAGCTTCCCTGTCCTCCTTGTCTCCCCAGCCCCGTCTCCTCATCTCAGGAAGACATCCAGGGTCTAGCGTGGGCTCTCCTGCCTGTCCTGCCCCTGCCTGGAGACTTTCTCTAGGTCATCAGCAGGTTTGGGGGTGGATCTCATCTGCTTTGGGTCTCTTCCATAAGCTACCACTATACTTTGCTCCCAAGTGTCCCAGAATCCTCATCTCACATATTTTATCCAGCTTAGCTGTTCCAGGTGGGGACATAAATCTACTCCTTGTTATTTCATCTTGGCAGAAAGATAATTCTTCCTTTTGTGAGGTTAGTGCCTTTATACTAACATTCATCCTTCATAAATTATTTGAGCAAATGTTTAAAATATTACATTTAGATGAAAAATGAGCCTCCCTCTTTAGCAAGCTATGGATAAACATTCAGTCCATGTGTAGCTGACAGTTTCTTTGTCTTACTTTAGAGGCCCGCGGGCTGAATATGGGGTTTCATTGTTCTCTGACCACTTCGAAGCTGCTAGAACATTGGCATCTTTTGTTGCTGCTGAGAAATTGGATTCAGACAGAATATCGCTTATTTGTGGGTGTTTCCTTTCTGTAGGTAGTCAATGCTTTCCCCTTTGTCTTTATAGTTTTGTAATTTCTCTCCATCATGTCTTGGAATGGAATTTTTATCCTATTCAGAACTTGGTGTGCCTTTTGATTTTAGGGGCCCCTTTGTCTTCACTTACAGAAAATTCTTTTACCTATCTTTCTTCAAATGCTGCCCTCCTCTACGTATCCCTTCTAAAGCTGCCAATCTCTCAGTCTTATTTAATTGGAGTTTCTCATCCTCTCATTCATTACTTCTAATTCTCTTTCCTATCTTCTATTTCTTTGCAATATTAGTTACTATCGAGAGAACTCTTTTAAAGGCTTTATTTATTTTCATGTGTATGAGTGTTTTATCCCATATGTGTCTGTGCACCACGTGTGTATAGTGCCTGTGTAAAGGATATCGGATCCCCTGGAACTGAAGTTAAAGATAATTGTTAGCCTCCATACAGATTCTGGGACTTGAACCCAGGTCCTCTGGAGAAGCAGCCAATGCTCTTAATCACTGAGCCATCTCTCCAGCCTCATTAGTAGCCAGACATGTATGTGCCAAGAAGAGCAAATTCACTTGATCCTCACAGTAACATCATGAGTTGCTTGCTAGTTGATCTCCATTTTATAGATGAGAAAATCGAAACACAAAGAGACGTTGATCTTAAGCCTGGGAACACTGAACAGAATCAGCTTTGAGATACATAGTATTTCATTTATATGTATATGTGACAACAATGGTTAAAGAAGAAGTGGCCATGCAGGCAGATCTCTGTGAGTTCAAGGCCAATCTGGTCTACAGAGCAAGTTCCAAGACAGCCAGAGCTGTCACACAGAGAAACCCTGCTTCAAAAACCAAAAACAAAGAAGAAGCAGCCATAAATTTTGGAGGGATTATGACAGGAGTGGACATGGGAAGGGTAGGCAGAAGGAGGAGTGAGAAATGATATAATTATATGTCAATCAAATAAAATAATTACATTAAAACTACATACAATTTCCTTTTTAAAAGTTTCACCTAGGAGGGGCAGGAGAGATGGCTCAGCATTAAGAACACTGGTTGCTCTTCTAGAGGACCCAAGTTTAAGCACCAGCACCCACATGGTGGTCCACAAGCATCTGTAACTCCAGTCCCAGGGGATCCAACACCCTCTTCTGGTGAATGGTACACAGACATGAAATGCAGGCAAAACACTCATATACATAGAAAGAATAACAAACTTAATTTAAAATATGCCTAAGATGTTATTACTAATAAATGGCAGAGTTGACATGTGATGCCAGCTACGGGCTGCAGCGCCCATGTTCTGCACTGATATTCTATTGCTGTCAATCACAGTTACACCTTCCTGTCTGCTTGTTCGGAGCTACATTCATGGTGTTACTAGAACTCAATTTCAGTTTATCAATTCTCTCTCAATGTCTAGTTGGTCCTTCAAGCATCTACTGTATTTTGGGGAGACTTGTTTTGTCTTTCACAGCTGGGGCACAAACTCAGAGCTTTTCATATTCTATTGAATATATATATATATAATTTTATTATAAAAACTTGCAAAAAATTACACACTGAAATTAACCAGACCCAAAGTCTATACATCTCAATGAATTTCTATATAGTTAGAGTAGCCATTCTGAAGCTATGGGACTTAACAGTGGATTTCACACTTTCACTATCAGATATATTTTTATGTACTTATCCACCACCAAAAATGAAAAATCCACAACAGAGTCAGAATTAGGAAAACAATTAACTGTATGCCCTCTTTCATTGCTCATGTCCATTCAGTTTTTAAAAGTTCGTATCTACTATTTCTATTTTGTTCTTTTAAAAATATTTTTTAAATGAGCATCAATGTAACAGATCTCCACTGGGGCATTTTCTGATACACTTTGCTCTTCCTGGTCCTCCTCCTGCTCCTCCCCCATGCCCCCACCCTCCTTGCCGGTCCCCTTCATCCTCCCAGAGCTCCCCTGCTACTTTTGTGCCATATGCATCTTTAATCCCCTCCCTTAAGATATCTTCCCACCCCCAAAGTATTCTTCCTAGTTTCATGACTTAAACCCATCTCCCAAACACATGTATATGTGCATGTACATAAAATTTAAATCTGGCACTCAAATGACAACAAACACTGGCAAGGATGATGAATCTTTAGTTATTGCTGGTAGGAGTGTGAACTGGGGTAACCACTATGGAAATCAGTATGGAAATTTCTCCAAAAAAACAAAAACAAAAAAAACCAAAAAACAACAACAGCACACACAAACTAAAAATAGACGTTGTAGAACAATCCTTTTCTACACTATGCACAGGTATTACTCTCATTGGTTAATAAAAAGCTGACAGGCCATTAATTGGGCAGGAAGTTAGGTGGGAAAGCCAAACAGAATGACGGGAAGAAGGAGGGCAGAGTCAGGAGACATGCCAGCCAGTCTCCCAGGATACAAGGTCAGGTAAAGCAATGAGCCACAATGACAAAACATAGATTAATAAAAGTGGGTTAAATTAAATGTAAGAGCTAGCTAGTAATAAGCCTGAGCTATTGATTGAGCATTTGTAATTAATAGAAGCCTCTGAGTCAGTTATTTGGGACCGTTCATTTTTACCTGGCGTCCCACTCAGGGCACAAATTCACCAGCTAGATGCTTGTCCAAGGCTCGGCAGCTGCTGGCACCCACTGGAGCTGCACAAGGGGACTGCACAGAAGGGAGGAGTCACCACACCATTGGCCGACTTGCCCTTCCTTCCCCAAGCCCTCTGAGTGAGCCTGGGATTTTCCTGTTGCAGCTTCTACAGCAATCTCCAGGAGCCCCAAACTCCACAGGCGCATGGGCTCCAGACGCCGCTGGAGTTAGCCCCTCGCCACCAGCCAGCTCTGCATCAGGCATCTCCTGCCACATGTGAATCTTCCACACGGTTTCCTATGTGCATTTTTCAGACAGCAGGCTCTCTCTCCCCATGGCTTTTGGGCTCGCCCCGGACCTCCTCCTCGGGCTGCTGACACCCACCTGGGCTTCTATTGGTGCAGGCGCCACACGCTCTCAGCTCACAGCCACACACTAGCCGCTGAACCTACCCTCAGCCAAGCTGTGTGCTGCCTGTGCTCTATGCCCAGATGTGCTGTGCAGTGACAGCCAGCCTTCTACTTCACTGTCATCATCATCAGATTTTGTCAGACAACTTGGAATTCTTTTTTTTAACTGTTCTTCTAAAAAAAAAAGTTCATTTTTAAAATTCTTTTTAGAATTGTTTTTATTGAGCTATATATTTTTCTCCCTTCCTTTCCCCTCTTACCCTCTCCCATGGTTCCCATGCTCCCAATTTACTCAGTAGATCTTGTCTTTTTCCACTTCCCATATACATTAGATCCATGTATGTCTCTCTTCGGGTCCTCTTTGCTGTCTAGATTCTCTGGGATTGGGAACTGTAGGCTGCTTTTTTTTTTTTTTTTGCTTTATGTCTAAAAGTCACTTATGTTATGAGTAAGTACATATGATATTTGTCTTTATGGGTCTGGGTTACCTCATTCAATATGATGTTTTCTAGATCTATCCATTTGCCCACAAATTTCAACAACTTGGAATTCTTAAAAGGGGGAATTAGTTTTTTTTTTTTTTTAAAAAAAATAAGACAGAGATTAAAAAAAATGGGAAACACTATTATGATGGAGAGAGTTAAATCTCTGTATGATTCCATAATGAATGGTTTAAAAATGGAACAACTAAATGAGGGGATAATTAACCCAGCCAGGATTTACATAATTCCAATTATAAACATTATCAGTTTGGTAATTCTTGTTTTATCCCTAAAAATAGTTGGTTGATATGAGTGCCAAGATACAGGCTTTAGAAAAGGTTACTAAAGAAAATAATGCAATTTTGACTGATAAGTTACAAGCCTTAGAAAAACTTACTAAGCCATAACATAGAGATATTCAGACAAAGACAGAGGAATTTAAAGGACAACCAACCCACCATTATATTATAAAATTGGAGAGGAACATCCCAAAGTTATCAAAAAAACAATCTTAACTTATTCAGTCACCTTATGGGAACAGCTGCCAAATAACAGATATCCCCAAGGCTATGTAAGAGCTGACTGGATTCCTGTGGAAATGTTAGATTTAAGAAAATTTAAGGAAGCAATAGTCTTAAATGGGATGCATTCACCTTTTGTGAGGCAGATACTAAATTGATGGTCAACTAGTAACAGAATTGTCTCACAAGACTAGAAAGACTTGGTTACAGCAGCATTGGAAACTGGTCCTCAATTACAGTGGAGGACTTGGTGGAAAGATGAGGTTTAAGACCATTAAGCAACAAAATAGAGCTAGAGGTATTGAAATTTCCCAAGACCAACTTCTTAAAGAGGGCAATTATTCTGATGTACAAAGACAGTTTCTATATAATGACCACACCTTGACTCTATGTTGTACAACAGCTTTGAGTGCTTGGGACAGAATTGAAGAAGTCAGAAAGAGAACTGAGTCATTTACTAAAGTTATATAGGGTCCAAAAGAAAGCTTCACTGAGTTTTCCAAAGATTGACTTCAGCTGTAAGTAGAATGACACAAAAACCAGAAACTAAACAAATAATAATTGAATTTTTGGTGTTTTAAAATGCTAATTCACAATGCAAAAGGATAATTAGGCCTTTAGAGGTAAGATCAGCACCCATAAAGAATGAATTTGAGGCACAGTCAATGAGCTTCACTTTTTAGCAAGCTGTATATAGCTGACAGTTTTTTTGTCTTATTTAAAGGCCTGCAGGCTGAATGTAGGGGTTTAATTGTCCTCTGACCACTTCGAAGCTGCTAGAACATTTGTTGCTGCTAAGGAGAGGTGACTTCCAGAGAATGTCAAGTGTTTTAATTGTGGCAAACAAGGTCACCTAAAAAGGGAGTGTAGGCAAGGCATTCCTAGGAACAATGGTTTTTCTCTAGGAATAATCCAAACAGAATGACCCTGCCTTCTGGGGTATGCAGAAGATGTGGTAAAGGCCAATATTAAACTAATGGAAGCAGATCAACAAGGGACAGACAAGGTAACCCTTTGCCATTGGGAAACACCTTTAGGGGCCTCTCACAGACCCCAATGTCAAATGTGGTTCAATTGTTCCCTGTCACTGTGAGGGAAACTCCTCCCCAGAGCAATTAAAGGACCGAATGCCTATTGTAAAAAATACCATAATACTCTGGATGATAGAATAGCTTTAGAAGATAAAACAAAAAAATTTAGGAGAAACCATAAAACAAATATTTTGGCAGACTTCTTCTAGTGACCAAAGACCAAAGCTAAAAAATACAAATAAATGACACTGTAATTGATGGTCTTATAGACACAAGGGCAGATCCAACAATAATTGTACCAGAATCTTAGCATACTAATTGACCTCTTCAAGAGGTAAATGATCAGTTTTTAGGGATTGGAACTTTATCTCAGGTAAAACAAAACACAAGATGGGTTGTAGGCCAAAATGACAGAGAGGAAAAGTAAAGCCATAATGTGGCTAACATAGCAGTGGATTTATAGGGACATGGTTTGTTACAGCAATGGAATACCCAGATTAACACTCCTCCAATCTCAGAAACAAGCCATAAACTAACATATATTTCTGGGGAAAATATTAAAAGATATTAAAAAGAACAGTCACCAACCATTCAGACTATATATAAACAGGGCACAACTACTGCTGATCTTTCAAAGATACCAACAGCCCTACCTTTAAAGTGGTTAATTGTCAATTCTGTTTGAATGGAACAATGGTCTTTGACATCAGAAAAATTACAGACCTTAGAACAGCTGGCACAGGAGCAGCTAAAAATTCAACATATTGAAGAATTGACCAGTCCTTTAAATTCTCCTATATTTGTTATTATTTGTTATTAAAAAGAAATCTGAAAAATGGAGAATGTTTTGAGATTTGAGAACATAAATAATGTAATACAGCTGATAGACTCTCTACAGCCAAGACTTAACAATTGTCCTAAATTTTCTCAGGGTTCAAGGATTACCAGCACCCTCAATCAATAGGAAATAGTCTAAAGAACTATGACCACATTCCCAAAAGATGGATTATGAATGTTTATTATTATTTAAGGGGGATTGGTTACAAATTGTTACTAGTTATAATAAAAAAGGCTAAACAAAGGAGTTAAATTGAGATCTCTTTCTAAATGAAGGGTGATATGATATAGAAATGACAGGGAAAAGGATAGATAACTGAATCTACTTTAATCCAGAAAACAACTGTTAAACTCAAAATATTTTACATTGGTATAGATTTTAATTTATTGATACAAATTTAAAGTTAATTTTATTATATTGTATGTATGTTTCTACTCTACTCTGGTTTGGGATATTGTGCTTATGCAGCTCATTTTAAAATGTAATATATAATTAAAAATGCAGATTAATAGTCATCTATAATAGTCAAACTTATAGTTATATTAGGTATGTTTGCAAGATCATAAACAGATATATTTAGATAGATGGTCTTCAAACACTTCAAAGATCTACAGAATATGACATTTAAGATGTTTTAGCAACAGAAGGTTTTTTATGACAATGAGGCACATCTGCTCCTGGCTGCACCAATCTACTTCAGAGAAGATGTTGGGCATTGAAAAAACTCCATATGGAGTTTGCTTTCTTTAAGGTAAAAACTAGACATGTGGGCAAAGAAACTGCTCTTGCCTCAATTGTTGACAGTTACTGTCCAAAATGGACCAACAGGATGCAAGAAAGGCAACTGCCAAAGAGAAGGTAGGACAGTCCTTCAGAATTCCCTGCTTCACAGGAAAGTCTGTCAGACATGGTAGGCCTGTAGACCAGAGTTGGATGCCCCAACAGTACAGAGGAACTTTGGGTGACTGTCCAGGCAGCCGGATGTCCCTGTCATTTGGTAGTATTTCATCCTTCTGGGGTCTTTGATGGAGCTAAAAATGAAATAGCTATAATTATAGTTTTTCTTAGTTATAATAGAAAGCAAATTAGATTCAAAACTTTAGACTAACCAAGATAAGATAGATGATTAAGTATTTTCTCTAACTTTTCCAAATTCAAATGGATTGGATATTGTTACTGTAATTCTTACTTAGTAGCTGTTTTTGTTGTATGTAGTTTTACTATATTAAGGTTAAAATGGTCCTTTTTAATTAGACAAAAAGGGAGGAATGCTGTGGAACAATCCTTTCCTACACTATGAATATGTATTACTCTCATTGGTTAATAAAAAGCTGACAGGTCATTAGTTGGGCAGGAAGTTAGGTGGGAAAGCCAAACAGAATGATGGGAAGAAGGAGGGCAGAGTCAGGAGAGATGCCAGCCAGTCTCCCAGGAAATAAGATGCTAGAGGTCAGGTAAAGCAATGAGTCACATGACAAAACATATATTAATAAAAATGGGTTAATTTAAATGTAAGAGCTAGTTAGTAATAAGCCTGAGCTATTGACCAAGCATTTATAATTAATATAAGCCTCTGAGTTGGCTATTTGGGACCAGGCAGTTGGTACAGGAAACATCTGTTTACAAATAGAACTACTATATGCCACTCTGGGTCCATACCCCAAGGACTCTAAATACCTTCACAAAGATGCTTACATATCCATGCTTACCACTGCACTATTAACAATATCTAAGAAACAGAGCTACCTAAAGGCTCATCAACAAATAATGGATAAAGAGAACATGATATTTGGTTCTTTTCTCAAAAGCTCTTTTTGCCTTATGATTTTCTAATTTTATTTCTTTTACAATATTATCATTTCTGGGCAGTGGTGATACACACCTTTAATCCCAGCACTCGGGAAGCAGAGGCAGGCAGATCTCTGAGTTCAGCGTGGTCTACAGAGTGAGTTCCAGGGCAGCCAGGACTACACAGAAATCTGTCTCAAAACAAAAACAAATAAAAACCCAAAATACTATCATTATTTTTATTTCATGTGTATGGGTATTTTATGTATGTGTATGTCTGTACAAAAGAGGGCATATGATCCCCTGGAACTTGGGTTACAATGTCTGAAAGCCACTGCTTACCCAGCCCTGTGTGCTGGGCATTAAACCTAGGTCCTCTGGAAGAGTAGCAAATGATCTTAACCCCTGAGCTATCTCTCCAGACCCTAATTTTGTTTCTTTTGAACATACTTACACTAAAGTCTTTTAGGTTGTTCTAATGTCCTAATTTGGGGAGGTACACCCCTTGGATCTCTCTTCAAGAAAGAACTTGTCCTTTGGTCACAAGGAGCACAGTCAAAGGACAACCTCAAGCTGTTGATGCCTTCAGGACCTGCCTCAGCTTCCGAGTCAGGGCCTAGCTCTGCAGGGGCAGCCCCTAACACTAGCTGAGCATGGGTGTGGGATTGGAGGGAGTGGGAGGGTGGGTTGCACTTTTACCGCCGTTATTGCTCAATGGACTTCTTTGATGGGCAGTATCTGTTCTATGATTCTCTTTGCCCTTGTCAGGTCTCCATCGTGTGTGAGTTCTCCCTGCCTGGCCTTGCTTGCTATTTGCCTTTAGCTTTGTTGCCATTGCCCCTGGATGCAACCTTTGCGCTCCTAACTCTGTCAGTGCATGTGCTTCCTGGGGAAGTCCAGCACTGGCCCAAGTCGCTTGGACTCCCAACCTCCTCTCCCAGCAGTCTTTCTTGTTCTGACTTTATATTGATTCTGTTTTCACTCAGTTCTCTTCTGTGGGAGCTGTTTTCTGTGGAAGTTCCATATACCCTGCAAGGTGGAGCAGAGACCTGGGTAGTTTCCCAAGAAGTGCCTTTAGTTTAATCACTTCTGAGACAAATTTGATGTCTGTTTCTAACCTAGGGTTCTCCCCAGGCACCAACATCACCATGTTACAGTTAGTGCAAAAGTGATCTCACACCCTACTAGTTTGGGCTGTGATTACCATTGCTCCCAGGTGTCTCTTCTTTACCTGCAACACTTGTAGTTCAGCCTCATACTGTAAAATATATTTGCCAGGTGTGGTGGCCGCACTCCCAGCACTCAGGAGGCTGAGGCAGAAAGGCTGCAAGTTCAAAGCCAGCCCGGGCTACAAAGTGAGTTTGACGGGCTGGAGAGATGCCTCAACAGTTAGAGCACAGTCTGCTCTTGCAGAGGACCTGAGTTCAGTTCCCAGCACCCACATCAGACGCTCACAACCACCTTCAACTTCAGCCCTAAGGGATCCGACACCTTCTTCTGGGCACAGTACTCAGGTACACAATCTCTCTCTCTCTCTCTCTCTCTCTCTCACACACACACACACACACACACACACACACACACACACACAATTTAAAATAAAACAAACTGAATTTGAGGCCAAGTCTGAACTATAGAGCAAAACCCTTAAAAGAAGTAAATAAAATTAAAATATCTTTTATCCAGTGTTTCCCTATAGAGAATCGGATGAAAGGGGCTTTTTTCATCTTGTGGTACCTCACACTCACTAGAATTAAAACCCAGAAACCTGATAGGAATCACAGATGTGATGTATAAACCTTGCTGTGAGCCTAACCTTTAAGAGCTGAGCCACCCCTCCAGTCCCCTTGAATGATGTCTGTCTTGTGCCGTCTATATCAAAATACCACATGGGACCAGAGAGATGAGCTGAGTGGAGGTGTGTTGGGGGGGTCAGAGAGAAACAAGGCTTTATCAGAGGCCATAATGAAAGGACAAAGGGGATGTTGGTTCTGTGTCATTGTCCAGGAGCTGACTTGGTAAGGTCCAATCTGGGGTCAAAGGTTGAGCCTTGAAGGAATTAAGGCTTCAGTTCCTAGGACCCCAGCTTTACTTCTTGAAGGGCTATGGCTATTCATCCTAAGGCAGCTGTGTCTGAAGTAGCCTATGTTTTCTTTGCTAATATTGTTTGCATTAGTTTTCTGCTCACTTTGCCCATTGTCCCCTACAAATAATCTATGAGATGCTGGAGTTCAGGACAGACATGGTAGCCCATGCCTTTAATGCCAGCACTCGCTGACCAGCTTGGTCTCTATAGTGAGTTCCAGGGCAGCAAGAGATACATACTATAGAGACTCTGTCTCCACAGAACGAACAAGAATGAGATGCTGCTTAGTAACTTCCTTGGCGCAAGTCATCAGCTTATGCAAGACCTCCTGTCTTCTTTGTCCCTCACCCCTCGTCCTCCCACTTGATACCTCAGCCTTATTCCTGTGGGCTCAGGCACGGGTGCTGAACCCAGACCCAACAACCTGCATTCCATTCCCAGAGCCCACAGGGTAGCCGGAGAGAATGAATTTGCATAAGCTGTCATCTGACCTCCACATGGCATGTGTGTCTCCCACACATGCAAAATAGATGAAGGCAAAAAAAAAAAAACCACTTGGCACTCTATTAACATATACATGTTTAATTTCTTTATTACTATGCTATGTGGTAATATATAGATATTATTTCTATCTTAAATATCAGTTAAGTTTCACATTTATATTTACATACATGTTTAACTATTTCCATACAATTTGCTGACTTGGTCACCTTGTCGCTTTTTTAAAATTTTTATTTGATTGTGAAATAACTGGAGCGCCCCAGGAAGTTACAGAGAAGTCACACGAATGCATCACAGTTTCTCCTAATCAGGACCCTGCCCTTAAAAAAAGGAATCTGAGGGCTCAAATGTGGATGGATGCTGTTGCAGCGCCTGTCAGTTTCCCATTCATACCCCCTGGAACTTCCTCCTGGCTGGACACTGGGTGTTGCTGTGTAAACACCCCACTTCCATATTCCTCAGACAGGTTGCGCGTCTCACACTGAGCGACTGCTTTTCTTTCTCTTGTCACTTCCCATTTCTCTCCCAGTGTCACCAACTCCCCCGGAATGCTGGTGGAACTCAAGTTTTTGTCCTGCGGTTGACCTCTGGTTTCTTCAGCTGAGGCAGCTTGAACCATAAGTGTCTTAAAAAGCAGATCTGGGCCAGTGAGATGGCCTAGCAGGTAACGAGGCTTGCCACCAAGCCTAGAGAGGTGAGTTTGGTCCCCACGACCCACATAGTGAAAGGGGAGAAGCAACTCCCACAGTTGCCCACCTCCACACGCAAGCCATGGCACATGCACACATGAACACGAAAAATAAATAAACATAATTTTAAAATTTTTAAACGGAGCTTGAGAGACAGCTCAGCAGTTAAGAGTACTGATTGCTTTTCTGGAGGACCTGGGTTAGATCCCAATATACATATAATGGCTCTCAACTGTCTGTAATTCCAGTTCCAGGAGATCCAATACCCTCTCCTGGCCTCCAGAGACACCTGGCATGCATGTGGTACACAGATATAGATGAAGGCAAAATATCTATGCATATAGAATAAAATAATTTTTGAAATGTTTTTATTTTTGGTTGTGAGCCTAGCTTTTAATGGCTGACCCATCCCTCCAGGCTGAAATATTTTTAAAGTAGGCCCTTAGGATACATTCAAGAATTGAAATAAATTGCCAGCCAAAGGCAGCAAGGTGCCTCCTACCGTGTGGCAGGATCCCCATCATAAGGATTCTTATGTGTGGTTAACTAGGGCTAAGATACAAGCATAAGGAGATAGAGTAGGTTACATATCTCTGCATAGGACCCTTTGCCAGAGAGCAGTAGGCCCCTTCCCTTGCCCAGAGGTCAGGCAGAGGCCTCAGGTGATACCAGCTCACCTCAGGACCTGCTGTTACCTTGTCTGTGTTCTTAGGCCGATGACTAAGGTCAGGTTCCAGAATGGTATCCTTGAGAAGGGTTATCTCTGTCTAGAGAAATGATATTTAAAGAAGGAGGAGGAGGAAGAGAAGGAGGAGAAGGAGGAGGAAGAGGAAGAAAAAGAGGAAGAAGAAGAAGAAGGAGGAGGAGGAGGAGGAGGAGAAGGAGACGGAGACGGAGACATAGATGGAGAAGGAGGAGGAGAAGAAGAATTATCTGAGGCCCCAGTTAATAGGCACTAAGAGAAAGCTGAAGGATGTGGACATGCCTGGGAATGGATGCTGAGTGGGAACGGGATGGAACCCGGGATGGAGAGGAAGGCTACTTGTCAGAAATCTCTGTCCTGGGCCTCAACAATTAGCCTCTCAGCATAAGACAGTTGGAGCTGAAAGGTTTCTGGACTATTGGAGGGAAGACTATCAGCGCTCACCAGGACCCAGAAATCCCAGCACTGGTTTAAGCTGAGGCTCCAATAAACCTATAACGTTATTAAGTATGTAACCGAAAAGGTAAAAAGAGTGCTCAGGGGACCGCAGAGATGGCCCAGTGGCTCAGAGCACTTATTGCTCATTCAGAGGACCTGAGTACAGATCCCAGGAGCCCTGTCAGGAAACTCACAATGACCTGTAGCCCTAGCTCCAGGGGAATCTGACATCCTCCTCTAAATTCAATGGGTACCTGTACTTCACACACATACACACACAATTTTAAAAAAAATCTTTTTTTTTAAAAAAAAATTTGTTTTGAAGAGTGCTCAGTTATCCCACAGGAAGGAACAGCAGGAACAGATACCTTAAAGCTGGCAAAACAAGAAAAGACAGCGATGCTAGCAAGTTTAGATGCTTGTAAGAGTCCCAAGCGCCTGGATCCTAGGAGAGGGAGGACGGGCAGCGGTATTAGAAACTGATGCCACAGAACGTTGGGTAAACTGAAAGTGAGTTCAGCTGCTGCCAAGGAAGGCACTGCTGATGCCAGGTCGAAGAAGTGTTGCTGGGTGGTGCTACTGGAACTGGAAAAGCCAATAGGAAGAAGCAAGTCCCCTCTTCCTGCTGCTGCTTTTCCAGCGTCTGCCTTGCAGTCTTTCCTGGCAGCGCACATCAGGAAGCCACTATGGTCTTCTGAGCCAGCTCCAGCATCCCACAACATGGCACCGAAGGCAGATGTGGCATTAAGAGGCAGTAGCTAAGCTAACAGAAAGACAGACTAACATAAATGAAGGGATGCTCAAACTTCCAGAACTAGAGGATACAGTTGAAAGGGTCAGAGAAGTGAGCCTGCTGGATGAAAGACACTGCTTAAAACCAGAGGCACTCTTGGGGGCTGGAGAGATGGCTCAGCAGGGAAGAACACTGGGCTGCACTTCCAGAGGACCAGGGTTCAAGCCCCAACACCACCTGTCTGTGACTCCAGCTTCAGGAGAATCGATGCCCCCTGTTGGCTTCCACAGACACTGTATGCACAGGGTGCACACACATACGATGCAGACAAAACACTCACACACATAAAATAAAACAAAAACCAGAGGGCCCACCAGTGGTGCGCCTGGAGCAAACAGGAGTGATCCCTGGAAACACCAAGCGGCTCACCAGTGGCTGTCCATTCCAGGATAGGTGGACAGTAGCGGGGTTGCTGCAGGAGCCAGGCAGTGGCACTTAACACATCAAGAGCAACGTGGATGCCACCATCACAGTCAGTGACGTCAGAAAGCCAGCCAAAGGTCCTACCCCCAGGAATCTATGGGAACAGAGATCAGTGGGCAGTCCCCAGAGCACCGTTGGCCAAATAGGGCAATTGCATGTGATCTAAGGCTCAGGGAGCCATCACCACTGAAGGTCACCCAACCCAGAGCCCATTGTGGAAAGGAAAAAGTAGGTTCTGTTTGTTATTGTTTTATTTTTTTATTTTGTGTTGTGTTGTTTGAGACCCAGTTCTGGCTGGCCACGCGGTCACTGTGTACCTGAGGATGACCTTGAATTCCTGTTCCTCCTGACTAACCCCTAGAGTGCTGGGATTACAGACGTCCACCACCACACCCAGTTTTATGCAGGTCAAACCCAGGGCTTTGTGTGTGCTCTCTCTGCCTATCGAGTTACATCCCCAGCCCTCACATTTCTTAATGTGTAAAGAGAGACCCATAAGGGTAGGAAGGTCAAATGGAGGCATCTGAAATCGGAGGGGCAAGGTGGGGAGGGAGAAGATTCTGGCAAATGTGTTTTCTTTGTTTATCCCCAGCACTTTCAGACAGGATGAGTGCATCTGCGCCTGCTGGGAACAGATGTTGGTGTGCACACGTGGTCTTACCTCAGCTATGATGCATTACAGTAACTGTCACTCTAGTTCACTGGGATGATCACACGTGCATTTGGCCTGGCGAGGGGAAGCAGCAAGTGTTGTGGATGCTCTCTAAGACAAAGGCAGGTGTTGTGTGGATTTTCTCGGGAAAATCAGGAACAAATGGCCATTTCCCCAAGATGGGGTACCAAGGGCAAACCAAAGCAAATAATTCCACTCTGGTGGGGCTTGGTGAACCATTGAACTTATTTATTTGTTTGGTTGGTTGGTGTGTGTGTGTGTGTGTGTGTGTGTGTGTGTGTGTGTGGGTGTGCTATTCACATATAAGTAGGGGTGCTCAAAGGAGGATATCGGGTGTCACGCTTTATCACCTTTCCTCCTATGCCCCTGAGACGGGTTCTCTCACTACACCTGGAGCGAGGTCAGCAGCCAGCAAACTCCTGTGACCTTCCTGTCTCCATGTCCTACCATGCTGGGGTTATAGGCGCTCACACAGAGCCGCCGCTAGCTTCCTGCGTGAGTGCTACAGAGTTGTGCTGAGGTCCTCATGCTGGCAGAGCACGCTAGGCCATCCCCTCAGCCCCAGCAGGCCCAATCTTCCGTCTCTTTAGGGTAATTTTAGTTGCTCTGATTCCAAAATGGCAAAAGCTGTGTCATGCCAGGACAGAATGAGAGAATGAGAGACAAAAAAAACAAAACAAAACAAAAACAAACAAACAAACAAACAAAAAAACAGTTGGGCTGTGACCCAGCTGCTAGGGACTGAGTGATCCAGGACATGCGGTAACAGCCCTTCTGAGGAAAGAGACAAACGTGCAGGCTCTCTACTTCCGAGTTTTAGAGACAGGATACATCCCATGTAAGAATGCTGCTCCAACCCATTCGGTGTGTGAATACTGCCCATGTGACAGCAGTATCCCAGTACATAGAAATGCACGGTGGAGCCCTTGACCAGCCCCTGTAGGAGACTCCTGGGGTTCTGGGTAAAAAGCATGTGCTTTTTTTCACTTAGGGATCAGGTGAACGGTCAATATCTGGAATCCAATACTTGGCGTTGCTTTTAGTAGACACTGAACAATGAGCCACACAGGGAAACTTCCCATTGTAGGTTGTATCACCACCAAGCCAGTGACGCATGTGCACAGCAATCCATGGCAGGTTGGAAATGGAGCCTGAAGGACCAGATGTCAAAAACAAGTTGTAGAAACCAGTTCAGCATCCCGGCGTTATCACTTCTGTTTACGGGGCCCCGTCCTCCCAGTTCACACCTATGAACACATGGGGGATTCCTTCTGACCATTTGACCCAAGGAAGAAGAATGTCTGGCCTTGGCTTCTGGAGTGTGAGGAGCAAAGGAAGCCATGGGGGCAGAACTTTAAGTCATCAATTTGGTGTAGAAAGAAAAATAGATTAGAGTCAGGACTCCTGGGCAGATTGAATGGTATGCGCAATTTCTCAGGAACTTCTGAAGAGTGAATTTTAAAAATTACAGATAAGGTCTAAAGAAGAATCACATGGGCAGATCAGTGAGCAATGATACGCATGTGTGAAGCCCTGTCTCGTTTTATTGTCTGCCAGAGACCCCTTGTTTAGCAACCTCAAACATCCTGGTCAATAGAATGACTCGTCCAACAGAAATGAGCTTGCCTCTCTTCTCAAACATCCCGGAGTGTGCCCAGCTGGCTAGTGAGCCAAGAAGCTGTAGTGGCGGGAATAGAAGCTGTGTGTGGCCCAACAGCGTGGGATCCCTATCACCAAGCTGATCTAGATCTTTCCACCACTAAGGGTCCAATCAGATACAGGTTGAGCTCTTGCCTCAGTTCTGTTCCCCTTGGAGAACATCCAGCCACTGATGGTTGATGATACTGGACCATAGTGCCCTGGAAGGATCATGGCTCTCCTAGGGTGTCACAGAATTGGCCAATTTGGAATACCGTCTCTATTCACAGTGTCTTGGACAGCACCACTCTCTGGGATGTGGAATTGTCCCGAACGTGACCACAGAAGAAGTGGGCATGTGACTGATTTCCTGCTGCCCTAATATATACCACTCACCAGCTGCCATCACAAAAACAAACAACACTGAACTAAGCACCGGAAGGCAGAAGCTGACGCACCCCCTGGAAGGTGGGCTTGAGTCGTTCTTAATGCAATTCTGACCCTTGAGCCAACAGCACTGTGGATGGATTGAACCCCTAACTGGCAGCGGTCTGTGATGCAAGAGACCCCTGTCACCCTTGTGCTAACATCCCTATCTCCAATGCTTTAGTCTCTGTTGGGATGAAGAGCCCAGATCTCAGAGGGTAGGGAGAGAATAGAGGGCCTGTTCACCGGCTTAAGTGGATTCTATCTGCTCCCTGGCAGCTTGGGGCTTCCTACAGCCAGTAGACCCACCGGCAAAGAAAGAAGCCTGACATTGGCAACTTAAGAAATTTGTGACCCAGGAGGGGAGAGAAGAAAGATGATGAGATGGGTTGTTACAGTCTAAGTGATGGGTGCTAGAATTTGCCCTCCTGCCCTTCCATTCCTCTATGGATTCTCTCTCTCTCTCTCCCCTTCCCTCTCCCCGCTCCTCCCCCTTCTTCTCTTGTATCAGCTTCCCTAATGCTGAGATGACAGGTGTCACATACAACCCAGCTCTTCTTCCTTCTCCTTTTAATACCTTGCGAATGACTACTACCGCGGAGAAGCAGTGACAGCCAGTGAATTTACTAGAGCGAGTGTGAGAGGAGGGGAGGCCATAACAAATTCTGTCACTGCCCTGCCCTTATCGTTCAAGCCCAGAAGTATCCCCAAGAGGGGCAACTACTAAGCCCCGGAGAGAGCAAGCTGACTGTTGCTCACTGGTGTCAAGTGAATAACCCCAGCTCCTGTACCTTTCGGGGTGGGGTGGGAGGGACTCTGAGATAAGTGTTTTGTACCATTGCCCAGGGTTTCCTGCAGAGCAACTTTCTAGCTGTCTTCTGCCTGTGATAAAAATGTGCCCTCCCCCACCTCTTTCCCATTTCCCTTTGCTGGAATCTTTCTCTTTGCTGGAATCTTTCTCTCAATCTCAGCTCTTGGAAGAACCCACACTAAGACACACTGGTTTAGAGAGTGGATACATAGATATTTTTAAAGATTTCTCTCTCTCTCTCTCTCTCTCTCTCTCTCTCTCTGTGTGTGTGTGTGTGTGTGTCCTTTTCCTCATTTGTGTGTGTGTTACATGTGATAAATGATATAATCCAAGTATCACATTCTTCTGATGGAGGAGTCATGAATATTTTAAATTTCCTCAGCTCTTTCCTCTGGTTTGTTTTCATACCGCGGACCCTGCACATCAGAAGCTATTTTTAATTGGCAATTAGGAGATTATTAGTGAACTCAGTGGAGTCGTGGGCTGACACATAGCAGGAGAGGAGGTGCAGATGATTTTTTTCAAAGAAACTGGGCTAGAGAAAGGCCAACAAGGGGTGGTGGCTGGTAGGGGGGGGGACCATGGTGTGGGAACCATGGAGTGTCCTTTTGGGAGAAACCTGAGTGTGTTTATAGCCCGAGGAAAAGCAGCCAGTGGCAAGGAAGGAGGCAGAAATGGAGTCAAGAAGAGGATAATTGAAAGAGTCAGATCCCAGAGGTGGCCTGGGGGGACTGGGCCAGGGCCCAGGTGCAGGAACTCAGGCCAGCTTCACCCTCTGAAGCGGGGGAAGGGAAGGCAGGTGGATGAAGATGGAAGTGTGTTGACTTCATCTATAGGTTCATTTCACACTGTCTCGTGGCGCCCAGCGCTTACAGGGTTTCTATAGCTACCTCGAGGATTGGAAGTGGAGACACTACCCCAAGTCTAACAAATGAAGTAGGGAGCCAGACAGCGAACTTGGTGGCGCTTGCTGCAGCAGCTCGCTGTAAGGAGCTTCTGTCGCCTACCGGATTTGGTTTCACACTGGCCACTTCGCAGCTCTGAGCAGTTTCCAGCTCTGCAATCGCAGATAAAAAGGTCAACTCCACGGGGCTGCTATGAGATTTTCGTAAATATTGGCCCGAAGCACCTAGCTCAGTGCCTGGCCCAAGAAGGTCACTCAGATGGACACCCTCCTCTTCCCCTGCCAATGGCCTGAGCCAGCATTACCTAGGGACGTGGGTGTTGGTACCTTGCGTTGCTAGATGCTGTTACACATAACTGCTTTAAATACAGCCGCCTCTGACTATTTGCAGTAGTTATAGTCTATAAAGTCACTGCGAGAGCTGACTTTACAAATCCTGAGTCACTGCCCTGAGAGGAAACACAGGGCCAGGTTCCTGCAAGTCCCTGAGCACATTTTCAGCCATCTATCAACATAACTGTATTGCATGCATGTTTCTGTTTAAAGACATTTTATTTAAAATATTCAGCCATCCTTCAAGATCTTCGGAGACTCTTCGGGACTCTCGTGTTAAGCAAACTCCATGGGTGCTCATATCTTTGTGTGATGTCATTGTATTGTATATAAGCTATACATGCCTACCCGTAGACTTAAATCACCTCTTGATTGCTTGGAGTGTCTGACATATGACAACATTATGCAGTTTTAGATTGTATTGCTAAGAGGAAATTACAATTTAAAAGGCTTATTCATGTTTAGTACCAATGATTTTTTTTCTCAACTAGCTTTGCTCTGCAGTTGGTTCCTCTATTATGGGTTTTCAGGCCTGATTTCAAGAGTCGGTGAATTTGCAAATGTGAAATCCACCAATAACAAGGCTCAGTTAAATCTTTATTTTTCTGAGCATAAAGAAAGTAGAGCTATATAGTGTAAAAGTTAAAGTCTCTCACAATTCTAGCCCACGTGGGAACACATGTAGAATTGGTATGTGGTTCTGCAGAATGCTGGGTTGAAGTTCAAGTCTGTGTGTACGCATAAACCCACATGTGCCCATGTTTAAGCATCTGCATATACTTGTGGGGTTTTTTCCCCTTCATTGTTTTCTTTTCACACAATAGTTTCTCTTGGAAAAGCTCCCCCTTCCCCTCCAGAAAATCTTGGTGTTATTTCTTAGAAACAAGTGGCCTACACTATAGTCAGGATCTTTGTCTTAGCTTACACCATGTAGGTGGGCGGTCCCAGTCTACACAGTCATTCAGGATCCCGGTTCCTCCCGTATCTTTGCTCTGTTAGCCCTTTGGAGGATTACTGAAGCCAAGCTCCTGGCACGTAAGCCGTCCAGCTCAAGGAGGCAGAGCACATAGATGAGCAAAAGCTCGTTGCCTTAAGGCCTGTTTCTTCTTACACTGGAAAGAGCTGACTTACAAAGCCACACTGTGCCGTGAAGGAAGCTGGAAAGTTCCATTCCTAGCAGACCAGCTACTCTTCCAATTGGAGTTGCTTCTCTGCTACCATCAGCAAACAGGCAGAGGGCTTTTAATAGACAGCTGGCTATTCTACCCCATTCCCATTTTCTGCACCTTGGTACCTTCCTTTGTAAAATGGGGACCATAATCTAAACTGGTTAAGACTGCTTTGAGGCTCGTATTCAATAATGCACTGTGTAAGTGTAAGAATACCTTCTTGCTCTTCCATCAAGTCTGCAAAATGCATGGTATATCTCGCACCCTAGTAAAAGGTCCGCATGTATCAGTAAATACACACTGAAGAACATAGCATGTTTTATACACCATCAAGCCTTTTTTTCCCCCCATTTTCCTCCCATTGCTTCAATAATTTAGACTCTGCTCTGTTCGGGAGGATTAAAAAGGCTGGTGGGGGAATACACATCAAGGTATTAGTCAGGATTCTTTAGATTGCCGAGTGACAGTCTGCCACTGTGAAACTTGGTGAGCCAATAAGATGGGTCATCGTACATATCCAAAAGTCCAGGTTCTACATCAAAGCAGCAGTTCCTCTTTCCCTTGGGCCCTGTGGACCCTTTGCTCTCCCTCAGGCTCTGGCTGCATACTCCGACTAGGCACGGTATGGCTACTCTAAAGCCAGAGCATGAAGAAACTACTTCCAGGAGTCTCCCCATCCTTAGTCTTTCTCTGATTTTTCTCCAAGTCAGCCACGACCAATCCATTACTGAAATATGGATGCAATCATCATGATTTGGATCAAATACAACTCCCTCCTGGAACTGGGCTGAAGTCTGCCTTCCTGTGATCATACTGGATAAAGAGTCACGTGAATGGAATCCAGGCTCTGGGTGCAAGGAAAAGCTGTCTCGTGAGCCACCAATCTCTCACGGCGTGAAACAGGAATCAAGAGAGGGTGGTAGAGGGTGTACCAACAGAACTAAACATTTCTTCTCTAAATTGTACTTCAGTGAAGTTTAACTCCGGTGAAAACGCCTGTGGAAGAGGCGGGCATTGGGGAGCCACCCTGCTGTGTTATTTCCTCTGCATGGAATACTCCTTCCAAGAAGGAGAGACCGCTCACAAGACCCCAAGAGTAAACAAAACTCCCAAGCTCAAGAGCACAGTTACACTATCCACTAAACCCCTCCCCAAGGGTACACAAGCCTTAAAGCAGTTGACAAGGAGAAGGGACTCTCAGGCAAGCTAAACTACCTGGAAGCTGTGCAGGGGATCCCTAAGGATGCAACTTTTATGAGCTGTCACTCATGCTGGGATGAGATCCTTTGAGTCACCCCTGATCCTATAACTAATCCCAATAAACTCACTGGCTCACTCTGCCTTTGGTGCCCTTAGGTCTGGGGTGAATAAGCCTTTGTTCATGTCTCCACAGGGGAAGTCATGCAATATGCTCTCAATGCTTCCTCTCCATCACCCCTTTTATCCACCACTAGCTTTCATAGAGTCTATATTTTCGATCTGATGACCTCCTGACCCACAGTCAGCGTCCAAACTCAGAGATGACCTCTTACAGGCACTAGGACAACCACCACCTCCCTGGGGTCCAGCCTGAGCTTTGCTGCTGTTGCTCACCTGTAGTGCTTTGCTTGTGCCTACCATTGCATGCATGGGAAAGGGTCCTTGCCTTCACTGTCCTGATGATGTAATGAGCATCCAACACGTCAAGAAACCCAAACCAAGACACGTTTCCCTAATTGAAAGCCTTCAAGAAATTCTTCACAAAGACCCCCATACTTTTCACCTTCCCAAACCTCTTCCCCATCCCACCCCAACAATACAGGACAGCATACAAATCCCTGTGTGCTTCCCTTTTATGCCACTGTTTTTGCTCTCTCTCTCTCCCTCCCTCTGTTTCTCCCTCCATCTCTCTCTCTCTCTCTCTCTCTCTCTCTCTCTGTCTCTCTCTCTGTCTCTCTCTCTCTCTCTCTCACACACACACACACACATACACACCTGCTTAGAAATCCCTTACCTTCCTCTCTTTCTGGCACAAAAGACAAGGTCTCCCATTATACCTTTTCCGTTTCTTCTACTCCATCTACACACACACACACACACACACACACACACACACACACACACACACACAAATGCAGCAATGCAAAAACATCTGACGAATGGCAAGAACCCCTGAGGCCAGACATTAGCCAGGGTTCTCTCCACAATCTTCTACTAAAAGCGTTCCTAAGGAAGCGAAGAGGAAATAGGACGTGAGGGTGTGTGGCAGCTTTGAACTTAGCCTAAGCCAACAGGGAAAATCTCCAATTTTACACCTACAATCTATGCAAACCTTACATTATAATACAGACTACACAGCATCGTCTTGTCTTAATACTCAGTATTATTTTCCTCAAATCTTGATCATCCAAAAATTGATCGTCCATTGAAATGGTCCCTACTTAGGCGCTGTCCGCTCACTTTTTCTGCATTAGCTGTCCTCCCGCCCCCTGCTGCCAGAACCCTAAGCAAACCTGGCAGCTGTGCAGACTCGGAAAGAAAAAAAAAAAACAGCTGGTTTTCATGTCCCTTGGGGTCAGAAACACAGTGAAGGCCAGGCGGGATCTGGAGCTTGGAGGCCCCGCCCCTCCCCCGCCCGCCGCGGGGGCGGAGCGGCTCGGGTCCCGCCCGCGGGGGCGGAGAGGGAGCCGGGGCACCGGGCAGCTCGGCTCGGCTGGTTCCGGGTTGAGAGGCTGCGCTGGACCGAAGCGGTGGCCGCTGAGCTGGTGCGGGTAAGGGGCCGCGCGGGGCCGGGATCTGCGGCCAGGGTCGGGCAGCTGAGTGGGCCGGCACCCCTCCTCTGCTCTGCTGGGCAAAGCCGCGGTGCGGCTGGGTCTGGCTGCTCTGTCCCGCAGAATTCCCCATCCCCAGCTCGCCCCCCTCCCAAAGCTGTCCGGGTCCCAGGATTCCAGCCCCACTGTGGCTTCCGCCCCCCTTCGGGATCTCCTCCTCGCAGCCTCTATCCCTTGGGACTGTCTGCTCCTCTAGATCCTCCTCGCTTGGAGCCCCTTCCTTGGGACGCCCTCGGCCTCTCTCCTCCAGCGCCCATCGCTGGTGTCCACCTAGTACCTCGAAACCGAGCTCCGGGGTTCGTATCCCGGGTTCCCCCAACTCGGCACCGAGCCACCGTGTCCCCCGCGTCGCAGACAGCGCTCCCCGGCGCCTGTCGCCCGTGCCCCCGTGGGCCTGGTCCCCGGGTGCCGCCCCCGATCGCGCCGCGCCGGCTGCTGGCCTCCCGGGCTCCGCTCCGCACCGCCCCCGGCGCCATGGCGTGCAGCCTGAAGGACGAGCTGCTGTGCTCCATCTGCCTGAGCATCTACCAGGACCCGGTGAGCCTGGGCTGCGAGCACTACTTCTGCCGCCGCTGCATCACCGAACACTGGGTGCGGCAGGAGGCACAGGGCGCCCGCGACTGCCCGGAGTGCCGGCGCACGTTCGCCGAGCCCGCGCTCGCGCCCAGTCTCAAGCTGGCCAACATCGTGGAGCGCTACAGCGCCTTCCCGCTGGACGCCATCCTCAACGCGCGCCGCGCCGCGCGACCCTGCCAGGCACATGACAAGGTCAAGCTCTTCTGCCTCACGGACCGCGCGCTGCTCTGCTTCTTCTGTGACGAGCCCGCGCTGCACGAGCAGCACCAGGTCACCGGCATAGACGACGCCTTCGAGGAGTTGCAGGTGCGTGGCGGGCAGGCGGGGGCGTGGGTGGGGTCAGGGTTCCATTAGGGGCAAGGGCCCCAGGCCGACTTAATGCCAGAGGGGCGTGGTTGCGACGAGGGGCGGGGCAGGGGGCGTGGCCCTTGGGCATCTATATCAAATGGACTTGAGACAGATCTGGGTTGGGACTGAGACAGGTCGAGAGTGGGGTGGGAACGATGCGTAGAGAGGGAGTCACAGCTGAACCACCAGATGCTGGCTGAGGCAGAATGAGAGACTTCAGCTCTTCCGGGCTAGGGCAGGACCACTGTCGCAGTTAGCATGGGGTGGGAAACTGAGGAATATGCTATTCTAAATGCAGCCACAGTGGCAGGTTTGGAAGCATTGTGGGGTGCGGCTTGCTGCTCCAGGTGTTCCTAGAGATCTGGAGTGAGAACCAGGTCTCGGTTGTGCCATTCAGGTGGGGGTTAAGCAAATTTCCCAGAGGGCAGATTTGGGTGCCAAGGGTTAGGAGGTCAAGGTGCGTGAGAATCTAAGAGTGGAATCAGGTTCAAATATGGCAAGAACCGTTTGGGGTTTAAACCAGAGAAGGGGCCAATTAAGAGAGTGAAACCAGGAAATGAAAACTCAAGATTTGGAGAATTAGATTCAAAGGTGTTTGGGGAAGGTGAAGACAGGCTGCTACGACCAGACTCACCATGGCCTCTTGATGACCCCTGTTGACTGTCATTGGCATGAAAATCTTGGAGTACTCAGTTGAACACAGCCTTCAACTGCAGCTAATCTCCCTTAAACTTCCCCGTTGTCACTGACAGGACAGCCAGACCCTCATCAGTGTCTTAGAACTCCCAAGATTCCACTTAGACATCTTCCCTGCAAAACCTTCTTCAAGTTCCATGTATGTGTGTGTGTGTCTGTCTGTCTGTCTGTATGTATGTATGTATACTTGCATAGAAATAAATGCACATATAGAGAGAAATATAGATATATACACATACTGAGAGCTACGTTTTCCTTCATGTCCTCTATCAATAAGTATTTTTCTTTATTTTTAATTATTTTATTTTATGTGTATGAGTATTTTGCCTGCATGTATGTATGTGCACCATTTACATGTGTGGTACCCAAGAGGCCAGAAGAAGGTGTCAGATCCCCTGGAACTGGAGTTACAGATGATCATGAGTCATCATGAGGGTGCTGGGGACCAAACCCAGGCACTCTGCAAGAGCAAGAGCTCCTAGCTGCTGAGCCATCCCTCCAGCCTCAGGCACACGCTTTAAAAGGAAGCATTCCTATCAACACGGGCTTTGTTGGGATAACATAGCGTATCTCCCATACTCTCCCCAGTAGAGATTCTCAGTTACGCACTTGCCTGCTAAAGGCTTGGAGAAATCTTGAAGGAAGGATGACCACTTAAGTCCATTTAATAAACTGATTCCCAAGCTTGTTTGAATCCTTTTTTTCAAGCTGATCTATTTCAACCCAGAATCCTCCTCCCTGGCTCTGGGATATCAATAGTAGACAATTCCCCAAGATATCAACAGCCTTTTCCTTGGCATGTTTATTGCCCCCCAAAAAACATGGTGGATGAGTGAATGAATGACTAAGCTTGGTCTAAGCTGGCCAAACTAGAAGACTCAGAAGTGGAAGATGTTTTTACTAAAAATAAAAACAAAAGCAGTGCAATCCGTGATGGCGCATGCCTTTAATCCCAGCACTCAGGGAAAAGAGGCAGGCGGATCTCTGTGAGTTCAAGGCCAACCTGGTCTACAGAGTGAGTTCCAGGAAAGCCAGGGCTACACAGAGAAACCATCTTGAAAAGAAAAAAGAAAAAGAAAATAGAGTCTACTGACTTTGGAACAGTGAGTTCTCCGTCCTTAATCGGGGCATAAACACCTCCCTCCCTGCCTGCGCCTTGCTGAGGCTCTGCTGGAAAGCACTTATCTGAAGTGTCTAGCCAGGGTGGGAGGAGCTGCACATCTTCCCATCCCTCCCTCTGGCTAAACTTCAGCCCCACCTCTCTCCCCTGAGAAAGAGACTTGCCTTAAAGTCCCCTTTGGATTTAGGCAGGTGGTGGCAGAGAAACCTGCCTCCCCTTAGAGAGGCTATGCAGAGAGGTGGGGATCCGACCACGCCCCACCCCCAATCTGCCTTTCCTGCCTACTGGGAAAGCAGGCTCATTAGCTATAGCTGCACTGGGAATGGAGCAACCTCCTTCCTCAAGGTCTGCTTCCCCCAGCAGCTAGTGGCCCTGTGCTGGGGCCCCTATCCCGGGGAATGACGGATGGAGCTGGCAGAGCCTGGGAGATCATCCAGTGCGAGCTCACTTGGCAGATGGAGGGCTGGTAGAGGGGGAGGAGGGGATTTACCCAAGGTCTTGAAAACAGAGGAGGCCAGGCTCTTACACTACTGGGGTCTCCAGACCCCCTACCCAGAATTTGGCCTGCAGCGCTTACCTTTATTCTAAATCTTGGAGACTACAGAGTGGGAGGATTAATTGCTTTGTCTTTATCCGCAAGCTGATCCACCCTGGCCCTGCCGTATGCTGGCTGTGTGACCTTAGGAAAATGACTTGTTATCTCTGAGCTTCTGGCCCCTTGACCTACCATGCAGAACTGTTCTGCACCCTAGATTCCAGGAGGTGCGTCCTTGCATGCTGCATGAGTTCAGGCAAGTCACCTCAGTTGTCTGAGTCTCCACATGTCATCAATTACATTCCCAGGGAGGTTGTCGTAAGGGTGAACAGTTCGTAAAGTGCCTAGAACTGTGGCTGGCACAGTCAGCAAGAATAGCCTTTAGACGTCTGTCCTTATTCTAATATAATATTTACACCAAAAGCGGGGCAATACGATAGAAAAGGCTCATCCTACCTGTGGGTGAGCCTAGCTAGAATTACTGTAGAGTTGTGCAGAAGTTTCGTGTGTATGTGTGTGTGCGTGCACATGCATGTCCCTCCCCCACTACTGATGAGCTCCTGGAGTGTGTGTGTGTGTGTGTGTGTGTGTGTGTGTGTGTGTGTGTGCATGCACATGCATGTCCCTCCCCCACTACTTATGAGCTCCTGGACCACAGAGCAAAGGGGAAGGAGGAGCTCATCTCCCAAGAGTTTGGGGTTCATGAGCCAAGAGCTGCCTACAGCTGTGTTTGTAATGCCTCACATGGTCTTCACAACACCTGCTCTGGGTTCCGCTGTGATTTATTCCTTTTGTGAATGGAGGCAGCCTCGCCAAGCTAAGTGATGGTGAGGGTCAGGACTTGGGACCAGTCCAAATGGGCCACATACAACCTCTCTGCTGCCCCTGAGGGCCACTCCCTGGCCTCCCCATCCATCATCCAGAATTTCTCCTGTCCACCCCTCCTGTTTCTGTATCAAGAGCACTTAGCACAAGACCAGACTAGGGACACAGTCTGTTGGTGCCAGCTGACACCACAGGGCAGGTGGCTGGGATGTCACCCTGATCAAGCAGAGCATCCGGCTCCCTGGCCATCTCAGGTTCCTGACCCCCAGAGAGAGGATCCGATTCATCCGAGAGTCTCTTTCCAGGCCTCATGTGATCACTGGAGCGTTTCCTAAGGCATGCCTCATGCCAACAAAGGCGTCAGGGCTGGGCCTTGGATGGGAGCCTGGCAAGCTGGGCACAGTGATGAGAGACAAAAAGTCAGCCCAGGAGGGAGGAGTGGGCTTGAGGGTGTGGGGCCTTAAATCTTTGCTCTGACTTCTGCAAAGTGGAAGGGCTTTCCTGTCTCCTCTTTCTGATCTAAGACGTGAGAGTCAGAGGAAGGCTATTCACCTTCCATGTAAAGAGAGTCACTGCCTGTCCCAAGGGTGACAGTCCCAAAAGCACTTATTTTGTACCCTGGTCAGGGAGACAGATGAGTGCATCTGTCCTGGGATAATGACCTCCTCCATCACGTTTCCTGGGAAAGGCCAGGGTGTTGTGTATGCGCATGAGGCTGGTGGTACCTGCACTATTCTCCGTGAAGGTGTCTGCGCAGCCAGGAAGCCTGGTTTGTCTGCACAGTCACAGTGTAGAGCTGAGAGTTGAAGTTGGGAGCCCCCAAAATGTTCATTTTCTGGAACAAAACTGTCCGGTGACAAGATTAACAGTGACAGAATGAAGAGTAGGGTGAATTGGGTGTTTCGGGCATACCTGGTGCTGTGTGGTGGGCACAGTCCCTTGAGATAGCCCTTCCTGTCCCTACCTCCAGAGAGGGTCAAGGATCAGCAGCTTTCCTCAGACTTTCCCTGAGGCTGGGAGACTGAGAACTCGCCTGAGTCCTCCCTACAGCAGGTAGAAGAGCTGGAAGGCATAACCTCTTCATCAGCCCTCCGACTGGCTCCTCGGGGAGTGCCCAAAAGTACAAGAGCTTTGGACACCCTCTGGCCCACTCTCCCCACTTTACAGATAGGAAAATAGACTTACCAGAGCTCTGTACTCAGTCAGTCTGAGATCACAGTCTGGCTGACCACCCCACCTTGAATTCTGCTGGACACTGGGTGGGCATGGAAAATGTGGAGGTGGGAATCAAACTTGGATTCAAGATTGACTTTAATATTTTGTCCTGGCCTCATCCTATGGCTGCTGAGGGCCGGCCCTGTGTTGAACCCAGGACAAAGCTACCCGATCATCACCATGCCATGGTTCCTTCTCTCTTTTAATGTTCACAGCCATTGCCCCATTTTACAAATGGAGAAACTGAGGCACGGAAACTGTGCTTAGGTCACCCAACAATGAGCCAATTGGAACTTGAATTTGGGTCATGAGCATGGCCAGGGCCAGGCCCACACACGCCGCTGGGGTGAGGGCTGTTGGGGGAGGGCTTAAGGGTTGGAAAGAGGCTTAACTTGCTTAGGATGGGCCCTGGATGTGGATGTGGCACAGGGGCGGGTTAGAGGGCATGCTTCAAGGGCTAGAAGTTGATCCTGGAGATGCTGGGAGACCAAGGACAGGTGTGAGCAAACCGGTGTAGCCTGTCAATTATACACCTGGGACAGTGTGCATGGCCACCTGTGGGAGGCCCTAGGGCAGGAGGGCAGCTGTATTGCCAGGGACTGTGAGGCTCCAAAGGGCACAGGGAGTGCTTGATGCCAGAGAAGAATTCATGTAAGCCAGGAGGAACAGGAGCAGCCAGGTGAGGGACTGGGAGGGAGGAGGAAGAAGAAAGCAAGTCACTCTGGGTAGGAAAGGAGGCACGCAATGCCAGGACTCTGTCTCCAAACTGATGTTGCCTCCTTGGAGATGAGAAGGGTCCCTGAGGCCAGAGTCAAGATGGCTTCTATAGCATCTTTTTCCCCCCAGGGTCAGGAAGAGGGACGTTTCGTAGGAGAGGAGTCTGGGTCTTTGAGCCCTGGCTCTGTCCTTCCCATAATCACTTCCTCTGTACTGATCTTTCCAAATAGATGGAGAGCCCCAGGGCCTGACAGCTGACAGAAATGTACAGCTGTGTGCTTATGTAGTTCTACAGAGTGCCCACCCCTTTTTCCTAGCATGCCATGAGCTAGCTCTGATGGGCCCTGAGGACTCCAGCTTCCCCCAGCTGATGTCCAAGGCCTCCACGCCAGCCCAACTGGCCCTAGCCAGCCTTTCCAGTTTGTGACTCTACCCACCTGTCACCTGATTGACTGTGGCCACTTCCTGCAAACATCAGGTGACCAGTTCTTAGCACTTGGAATGGCCAGGGGAGCCCTGTCACCTGCCCTCCCATCAGAAATGAAGTCAGACCCCAGTGTCCTGTGTGTTCCAAGGTCCTGTTGCTCTCATTCTTAGGGTGACTATTGCATGACTTTTCCTGGTGATTCTGTTTCTCTTCTCGTCAGACAGAGAGGGCGATAGCAACTCAGACAATTGACTGGACCCAGCCTGGTGAACCAATGAGTTCATTAGGGCTCCTTACTGGAGAATGGGTAAGAGCTTGCTTATAGAAGCATGGGTGGCTCTCGGAACCATGTTAGGGAAAAGCCCACTCTAGCCTAGGTGACAAGTCCCACATAGCTTTGTGACTTCAGCTAACCTCCCACCTCCTATAGACTCCCAAAGCCAGGGCAGGGTTAACACAACAGGAGGTTCTGGGAGGCTGGAATCTCAAGTGAGAGTCTGGTGACCCCTCTCCCTCTTCTGTGAGGGAGCACTAACCTCCCAGTCTTGAGCGGATAGCCACAGCTGCTCTGGTTTGGAGATGGCCATGTTGTACCTGGAGAACAGGGTCCCACAGCCACGACAGCTCACCCTGTGTGGTGTGTCATCAGGAGCCGAGCTATTTAATGGTCCCAGAAACTCTCTGAGGCTGATACTGTTACAGCCTCCCTTTACAGGTTGGAAACCCAAGACAAAGGAAGGTGTCACTGCCATGGCCAAGGGGTGGCAGTTGCCTTGGCTCCCAGGCAAACCCCCATGTGAACTCTGCTCCCCCTGACAGTTCTCTCCTATTTGAGATTTGCTTCTTCAACGAGCTGCAGACTATTCAAAGTTTAGGGGCTATGTCTCTACGATTAGGGTGGCCACACAAACCTGATGCCCAGTGGGTGTTCCGAGTTTTGGCTTGCCCAGCAACTCAAAAGTGTTGCTGTTGAGTAAATGGAGAGCTCGAGGGTCAGTCCTGAACATGCTTTTGGAGCCACCCAGAACCTTGTCTTTGTCTCTTAATAGCTTTGTGACCCTAAGCTAGCGGTCTGGTCTCTCTGGTCATTAGTTCCTCTCTCTGTATGACTGTTGTGAATACTGGGTAATGAGATGCCTGTGAAATTCAAACTCAAATCACACCTACTTCCAGCCCCGGTGGTTCCAAGCCTCCCTATGGCTTGGAATGGCAGCAGTGTTCACCATGTCCTTCCTCTGTGGCTGCTCTGTCACTTAGGAGTTTGTTGACAGTTTCCTGTTTGCTAACTGGGCTCTCAACGACGAGTGAGTTTCCTGACTTATTCTTCCCTGGCAAGCTGTGTGGCCATGGGCCAGTCAGTCCCTTCCTAAGATTTGTTTCCCTGTCCTGGCGAAGGCAAGGGTTGGAGCAGATGGTCCCTCCCACCCCTTCCTGCTTTTGCCATCTCAGGAAGCAGGGAGGGGCCGCCTGGACACAGCATGGGACACGGACATGAAGCAGTGACAGGAGCCTCAGATGGAACACAGGGACGGCATCACGGTCACCCTGTAAATGCCAGGTTACATGCCCTGAGGGTCTAAATGCATCCCGCTACTACCTCCTTCCACTGTCCCTACCCTAGGACCTATGATTTATCCCCATTTTGCAGATGAGGGTCTTGGGGCTCAGAGAGGTTAGGTGACATCACAGAGGACACACAGCTAGCAGGTGACTGAGCCAGCTTTCTCACCCATATCTGTCTGATCAGAAACTGGAAAAGACAGTGAAGTGCAAAGTGACCCAGCTCAGTCTGCCTCCTGCCTCCACTCTGTGGGCTCCAGGCTTTGGGCTTCCTGGATTAACTGTTTCCAAGGTTGTATATTGGGCCCAGAGCTACCTGCCCGGATCCTCCTATGCCTCTCTCTCTCTCTCTTTCTACGTGTGTGTGTGTGTGTGTGTGTGTGTGTGTGTGTGTGTGTGTGTGTGTATGTATGTATCTTTCTATTTGATGTCAATGTCATAGCTGACTTCTCCCATCCTAGCATGGGGAGCTCATACCCTTTTCCAGGATATTGGTCTCTGAGCAGGTTCACCTTGCAAAAGTCAGAAGGTAGGCGTGTCTGGCCCTGTCCTAGGTCCTGAGAGTGAGAACAGCTCAGGACATGGTCATTACCCTCAGGAGCCCAAGATCTAGTTAGGGAGACTGATAGGTAACCTCACGGAATACAGTGTGTTGAACTTGGGAATGTGGTTCAGTTAACAGAGTGCTCACCTAGTATGCATGAAACTCTGGGTTCAATCCCCAGCACCACATAAATGGGGTGTGGCGTTTCACACCTGCAGGAGGATCAGAAGTCCAAGGTCATCCTCTGCTGCTTAGTGAGTTCCAGGCCAGCCTGGCTTTAGTGAGACCCTATCTCAAAGGGAGAAGAATTCATTTGCTACAACAGTACGAGGATGGGGCCCTGCACACAGAGGAATGTGGGAAGACGGGAGAGTTCGGGAGGTGGGCTCTCGGGACAGGTGACCTCTGAGTCACGTGAGCACCCTAAACAGAGGCCACATTGAGCAAGGGCTGGGAGGCAAGCCCTGCATAGTGTTTAGTGCTGTCTAACTTTCTGGAACACTGGAGAGTTCTGCGTCTGTATTGCTTGATGCTATAGCTGCCAGCCCTAAGTGGCTATTGAGCCCTTGAGATGAGATGAGGCTAGTACAGTCAAGAAATTGAATTTTCCGCTCCATTTCATTTTCACCCACTGCCATGTAAATAGCCGCATGAGTCTGAAGGCTGCCATGCTGAACAGTGCAGATATAGACCAAGAGATGACCAGAGATGGCAGGCTGAAGGCTGTCATGCTGAGCAGTGCAGATATAGACCAAGAGATGACCAGAGATGGCAGGCTGAAGGCTGTCATGCTGAGCAGTGCAGATATAGACCGAGAGATGACCAGAGATGGCAGGGCTGGCGCGGAGGGCCCTGAATGCTGCTCCCAGGCCTTGTGCTCTTCTTTCCAGATAGATGCCGAAGAAATCCTCGGAGTTTGGAGAAACCTTTTAATATTCATTGAAGCCGCTGTTGGGGGCATCGGGCACAGAATAGAGGCGGGTCCTACGGTGGGAATTCAGAAAAGAACTGGTGAAGGCCAGACCAGGAGCTGTGGGTGTGGCGACAGGGCCGACTGGTCAGGCTCAGAGATGAGTCGTAGGTTTCTGGCCGGGATGGCATCAGTGGGTGCACTTCACCCCATAGAGCCACCTCTCCTCAGTAAGGAAAGGCAGGTCTGATGTCCACTGTGGTGAGTTTGTCCTAGTCTGTCTCCCCAGTTCACCTTGTCCCTCGTTTCTCTTTCCCCAGCCCTGACAGTGCCATAGGTGTCCTGGGAGGCCTTGGAGTGTATGTGTAGAGGAGCGAACATTTCCCCTGCCCCCTGGATGGATGTAGGAAGAAGGGCAAGCCAGTTCCTTGGACCCTGGGTTCAAAACCAGTGAGGAGTTTGTCCACATTCCCAGGACATTCTGAGCAATGTGACAGATGGGGTTCCCAGGACCTTACAGGACCTATGGCGACCGCCACGGGGGGGAGTACAGCAGTAGCCATTTCTTCAAACCTCTACCTCTTGACCGGACAAATTCCCAAGCTAGATTAGACCCCAAGTTGTCAGAAGCCACATTCTGCACGGTGGCGAAGTAGGCCTGCCTGTCGAGGACTCGGAGGCCCGGGAGCCTTAGGAATGACTCTCAGCTGCTAGTAGTTCAGGATTTCTCTCTCATGTAAAACAAGTACACCAGAGAGGGCTCCAGGCTCTGGTGTGCAGGGGACATTGAACTGGATCCTGAGAGCTAATTTTTCACATCTCCTGCTGCTCGTCCAAACACCTCACACGGGTGACCTGAGGCCCACTCTGTGGAAAGCATGGACACCATTGGCATTAGCCAACAATATGAGCCTGCTTGCCCTCTGTCCTTCCTTCCTTTTTCTCCCCCAGGGAACGGCTCTGGTGATTATGTGCCTGTTCCCACAGTCCTCCGAGACACAGTTATTTCTCCCTTCACCTCAGTCGTCACAGTTGCCTCACACTGAGACAGCTGCTGGAGTTCCAGCCATCGTACCTGTTGAAGCTCTCTGCTCTCACCAAGCATGCCGCCCCCATCTCTTGTTATCCATGGCTGTCTTCAGGCCCGTGTGCCGTCCTCTGAGTAGGTCTTCCCCAGGCACAGCATCTAAACCGGCCTGCCCGTCACGCACTCTGCCTTCTTTTCCAGAGCATGGACCACGTTGGTCATTCCCTCTCTCGTTGCCTTTTTTTCCTGTTTCTGGTCAGTCTTGCTCACTGGACTGGAAGATCCCTGTGGGTGGAACCTGCATCTGCTTTGTTCTCTGTTGTATCTCCAGACCTCAATGGTGTCCCTTTCGTAGTAGCTGCTCAATAAACTCTCAGTGAATGAGGGAGCGGTAGCAGCAAAGGCCATTCTGTGTGCTCCAATCCTCAGCTATTGTGATATCATGGCCATTTCCTCGTGTCAGTGCTAAGGCTGTGGGAGGAGTTGGACCAGCTGTTTGCTGAGTATCTTCGCTGCTCTGACAAGATGGGAGGTAAAAGTAGGAACCAGCTGGATGGTGGCAGCGGCGCACGCCTTTAATCCCAGTGCTTCGGAGGAAGAGGCAGACAGATTTCTTAATTTGAGGCCAGTCTGGTCTACAGAGCAAGTTCCAGGACAGCCGGGGCTACACAGAGAAACCCTGTCTCAAAAGGAAAAAAAAAAGGAACCGGCACCTCAACCTGTCTGACACCACGAGGCCTAAGTTGACTGGGGTCCCCGGGAATTGTCCAGGTTCTGTTTTTATGAAAATTCACTCACAGAGCTCCTTCTTGGAGCCCTAACTACCAGATAGCCCCTGGGTGCAGACCACAGAGGGAGATAAGGACCTACCATGAAGAACCCAAGGGCTAATATGGGGAAGGGCGACCCTCGCCTACTGTACAGAGGCTAGAGGTACAGACAGTGGACTCTGTTGGGGACTACCCACCTCCACCCCGATTTGTTTATTTGATAAATAAACAGGCCCCACCATGTGCTAGTACCACTATGAGCACTAAGAATCCAGAAAGACATAACAGCAAACCAACTACACAGGATTCCCACTCAAAAAAGTCCTATCCCAGTGAGGGAGGCAAGCAATACACACACAAGCTGTTGACAAGCATGGTCCCTTCTGTCAGGGAATGGTACAGCGAAGACCCCAGGGTTATGTAAGGAGGTGCCTCTGTCTGTGGGGTGGTCAGACAAGATTCCAGCTAAGTGGATGCTACAAAGCCCGAGCAAACAGTGAGTGCAAAGTCCCAAGGCTGGAGGGGTGTGGCTCCGCTGCCATATGCTGGTCTAGCATGCACAAGGCTGGGGGTTCCACCCCTGTACCACCACCGCCAGCCCAGCGTAATGTCCCCAGTGTTGAGCCCGCTCTGGATAATGGAGGGGAGCCGTTTTGGCTGGATGGGAGCAAGAAGGGAGGATGGTGGAGACAGTTGTGGAAGCGAGGGGCAGGGAGGGAGCTGCAAGGTTGAAGTAGGTACTAAATACCTCAGTGGTCAACAGGAATAATTCTCAATGCGATATTTTTTTCAAACAAAATAAATGCCAGAAAATCTATAATGAACAGACTATGAATATTTTAAGAAAGGCCATCACAAGTGCCCTACTGAGCCAAATGAAACTTCAGACAGAGGGAAATATCTCAATACTGAGCCTGGTTTTGGTCCGAGGAGGAGGCATTTGGATGTGAGTGTGCGCTCGCGGGTGTGAGTGTGTGTGCGCGCGCAGGTGCACATGGAGGCCAGAGGTCAATCCTGTCAATCCTCAGCAGCAGTCCACCTTTGAAAAAAAAAAGTTTAATTATCTTTGTTATTATTCTTTTTAAGATTTCTTTACAGTTTTATTGTATGTATATGAGGGTTTGCCTGCATGCGTATCTGCGTACCACATGCCCATATGGTGGCCACAGAGGCCAGAAGAGGACATCTCAGCCTATGAACTGAAGTTACAGACTGTGGCCAGCCACTGCTCGGACTGACCCTGGTGCCTCTACGAGAGCAGCACGTTCTCCTCACAGCTGAGCCCTCTCTCCAGCCTTCAACCTTTAAAAAAACAAAAACAAAAAAATGAAACAAAACAAAAAAGATCTCTCGTTGGCCTTTGGGCTCACTGACTAGGTTGGGCTCGCTGGCCAGTGAGCCCCAGGGTCCCCTTGCCCCATTTCTAGTGCCGCGGTTACAATCATGTACTGCCACAACTAGCTTTGTACGTCAGGGCCTCACGCCCGCACGGCAAGCCCTTTACTGACTGAGCATCTTCCGGTCCCCAGTCCTGTTTTCAATTTGAGAGGTGATATCTTGTCTGCCCGGATTTGTTGCAGTGGATCTTCTTAGATGTCATCATTGTAGAAATATGTCACCTGGCTTTAAGCTTGTTGGCTCCAGCTCACCATGCTGGCCCTGACCGGTGTGTGCTGGCTGTATGTTTGGAGCCAGCCTCTTGACCTCTTCGTAAGCTTTTTCCTCTTGAAAATGAGGTAGCAGTAGCGCTACAGAAAGGCTCAGTGGCTCAGTACCAGCCAAGGCTGAAAGCAGGGTCCGAACCAGCGAGCAGAGACTATAGGCGGTGAGTCTGTGCTGTGGGCAGCGCTAGGTCCCTATCAGAGTGCCACACGGGTGCCAGCCAGCAGCTAAGGGGCAGGGCGAGGGAGGTATGAAGAGATTGCTCGACATCAGGAGGACCAGAGAGGAAGGCCTGATAACTCATGGCTGTGACCCTAGCTACTTGAGAAGGTAAAGCAGAAGGATTGCTGCAAATTGGAGGCCAACCTGGGCTACCTAGTGAGTTCTGGGCCAGCTTGGCCTATAGCATTAGATCCTACTTCAAAATAAAGAGGCCTAGGATATAGCGCAGTGACTGCGTGATGGAAGGTGGGCATTGGGGTTGGGGGTCAAGGGCAGGATAGACCCCAGCTGCCAACAGAGCTGGTCTCTCCATCATCGAAGACTGCCCTGGCTGGGTGTGGCCTGCTCCACCATGCAGGCCCTGTGTGTATTTCAGAGGGAGCTGAAGGAGCAGCTTCAAGCCCTTCAGGACAGCGAGCGTGAGCACACGGAGGCGCTGCAGCTACTCAAGCGACAGCTGGCGGAGACCAAGGTGAGCCTGACGCAGTGTGGGGGCGACAGGTGGGCAGCGGTGAAGCAGGGCTGTGAATCCTCCATCCCTCTGAGGAAATCTGGCTTCCAGTTGCCTAAGTGTGGTGGGAGAGAGGTGGGGTGGGCAGGAGTGGAGCCTTTGAGAGAGCAAACGGGAGAAGGACCCACCCCTGTGTCACAGAGGGCTTTGGTGCCTGAGCGGGCCGGTTCTCTTCAACTTCGACAAGCATTGGGGTGGGACCAGGAAAGGGCTGACAAGATCTACTTAGTGTCTCTTTGTTCTTCCCTTATTAAATAGGCCCACTGCCCAGGAGCCCCCTGTGGCATGTCCCCTCAAAGCCATAACTCATGTCCTCTCCCCTCTTGCACTCAAGCATAGCGATAAGAACTCTAAATCCAGGTGTCTTGAGACACACCTGTAATCCCAGCACTGAGGAGGCTGCGCCTGGAGGCTGGTGAGTCTCAGGCCAGCCTAGGCTGCATGGCACGACCTTGTCTGGAGAGGGTGGGGGCACCTGGCTCCAACTCTGAAAAGTAGGGCGAAATTCTGTTCTGTGGTCTCTGGCTACCACGATAGGATGGAATCTTTTGTCCCTACTTGAGAGGAGTACTCGGTCCAATCCTAGTACTACCATCAGTCACATTCCTGGGCTCCCTATCTAAATAAACAGTGGGGACTCTGGCCGGTTCAATCCAGAACTCAGGGCTGGGAGGAGAGCTTCACAAACAGAGGGACTCTAGGGAATGACTTCGGGCTGACCCTGCTCTACAAGATGAAAGCCCCTGTAGCTGGAGCAGAGCCTTGGGGTTACCTGGCCTGGAGAAGCCATTGGTAGCCTACATCTGTATTCCAGCGTGGCCACCAACCCGCTGCGTGGTCTTGGGAGGGTCATGACATACATTCCTTCAGAGGACATTCCAGAGACCCCTCAGTGGGTGACAGATGAGAACCAGCCGCGGGGTTGCGACCTCAATGCTTCTCCCAGCCTTGGCTTCTCTATCTGGTGACTCCACACCACCCCCAGGAGGAGAAACAGATGGAATCCTCTCTGGAGGGCCGGTATCTGAGGGTCTGTTCTCCGCTACAGCTTTGCTTCTCTTGTTCACCCCTCTTCTCCCTCCCCACATTCCTCCCCCGCCCCACTGACCTCCTGCCCACCTTTCCTGTCCATCTGTGTGCTGCTGGGGGACCCGCTTCCCCTCCCTTTCCCCAGCCTGGCTTCCTGTCTGGATGGGTATATTTATATAAGAAATGCTGAGGGAGGCTTTGAGGCTGTGTTTCACCTGGCGCCTGCCTGCCCTCCAATGGCCTTGCCTGGGGGCCTGTCTGCTCTCCCTCCTCGACCGTGTTTTCCTTGGTAGGCTCTGAGATGCTCTGTTCCTGGCAGGGTTGTTTCTGAAGGGGCCACAGCTGCCCTAGACCCCGTGTGTGTCTGGGAATGAGGGAAGCTGGGCTGCCTTCCCCACCGAGGAACCGAAACGAAGGGCAGAGCAGCGTGGCTCTTAGGATTCGAAAGAGTGGGGTCAGGGAGACAGACAGTTCAGCACATAAAGGTGCTTGCTGCCAAGCCTGACAGCATAAGTTCAATCCCCGGAACCCACGTGGTGAAAGGAGAGTCCTGAGAGCAAGACTCCCTAAACTTAGTATAGCATCTGATCCATGGTAACAAGCTGTGGGACAAGTGAGTGAACAATCGCATCAATAATATTAATTAATTAATTGATAAAACACCTTTGGTAGTGAGAAAGTGCAATCCCATTTCTAACAGAGAGGAAAGTTCAGCCGGGAGAGATTGACCGGCAGGCCTGAGGCACCATAGCTCGTTTTAGTGGCAAGATGGATGACTTTGGGAAGAGTTTGGGAAGGCCCAACAGGGTCACGTACAGAGCTCCTGGGCCGTCAAGCTGCCATGCCACTTCCTGGTCTCCTCTCTCTACCTTTCATCCTCTTTCTCTATCCATCCTCTCTTGTCCTGGGGACACTGGAAAGGACATGGAGTCTGCCCTCAACTTTGTGATGTGATCTTAAGCAAGTCCCTCCCTCCTTCTCTCCCTCTCCCCTTCATCAGTGAAGCTCTCCTGACCGCCAGCCTGTACCAGCCTGGAGATGGGCACAGGGAACAGGCCATTCCTACCTAGGAAGGGCTCACACACTAGCTAAAGAGACATATTGTGGAGGAGACAGCAGATAAGAACCTTGGCATGCCTACCACCTGGAAAGGTGAAAGAAAGCCTCTGGGGAGGAGCTCTCCCCCCACCAATTCTTGGGGAGGCACAGCCGCAGAAATAGAGACAAACCAAACAGCCACTGGGTGACTAGCGCTGTTGAACAGTTTAGCAGGAGCCAGAGAGGGTAACCCTGGAACCTGGAGACCCCGGAAAATTGCTCTAGAGGACACAGGGACTCGGACCCCATCCTCCAGCAGTAGCAGCCTCACCCTCTCTGGGTGAGGGGCTCCAGGAGGCCCCTAGCAGCCTTTCCCTCCATCCGCAGCCTCGCCTCCACTCCTTCTTTGTCTTCCTGGCGTGTTGGGTGGGCATGCGCGGGGAGGCTGGCCTGTTGCCAGCTGTTCTTCCTGCAGGGCCAGCAGCCACCACAGGAGAGAACAGGCCCTAATTGAGCCTTTGTGGAAGCTCCCACAGAGCCCCGGGCACTGAACACAGTGGGGTCTCTGACTCTGAACTGCCAGCCAGAGTGGAATTGCAGAGGCAGGCCCCATGTGTGCCACATCCTGTGTCGCCTGACTGTCAGTCAGTTCCTCAGGCTACCCCCCACCCACCCGCCACCCCCGCTGCCGCCTGCTCCTGCTCCACCATGCACAACCAATGCTCCCCCGATCCCTGGAGCCCACTCTGAAGCCACCTCTCCATATGGACTCCTTAGGCACTCCTGTTAGAAACCATCCCTTTGCTGTATGTGCCTCAGCTTTACCTCAGTGCCTGGAGTTGCACCTCATTCAATGAACATCACCACACCCCTGCAATGTGACCTTTGCAACCCCTCTCACAGATGGGGAAACTGAGGTCACAGAGTTCAGGTAGCTGAGGCCACCACAACCAGAAACTCAGAGCTGGGACCTTTCCCCAGTCACTCCTCTCCCGCTTCTTGGGCCTCAGGGAGGGAGAGTCTCCGGGTATGCGTAGACCTCCCTTGGCAGTGGCCTTGTCCCTGCAGTGAGGGTCTTAGGGGAGCCAGATGGGCAAGTAAGCATTAAGATTTGCCCAGTCTCTGCTTGTTCATGAAGGTCTCTGACCTCCATGACCCCCTTTGCATCATCCTTTGATACCCATAGATGATAGGGTATATCCTTTGACACCCATAGATGATGAGGTGTATCCTTTGACACCCATAAATGATGAGGTATATTCTTTGATACCCATAGATGATGGGGTATATCCTTTGACACCCATAGATGATGAGGTATATCCTTTGACACCCATAGATGATGGGGTGTATCCTTTGACACCCATAGATGATGGGGTGTATCCTTTGACACCCATAGATGATGGAGTGTATCCTTTGACACCCATAGGTGATGGGGTGTATCCTTTGACACCCATAGATGATGGGGTGTATCCTTTGATACCCATAGATGATGGGGTGTATCCTTTGACACCCATAGATGATGGGGTGTATCCTTTGACACCCATAGATGATAAGGTGGTCAAAATACAGAGCACTGAATCCCACATTGCACACATAGGCATCCCCCACATAGCTGTTCCTCCTTCCTTTCCTCATTCCAGGAATCCGGGCAGTACCATGCATTCCTGCCCTTCACATCCTCATTGGCTCCGCTATATCCCTCCATTACTCTCCTGATGGGCCCCCATGGAACTATGAGCCCTTCTGTCCTGTGCAGGTCCCATCTTATCGCCTTTCTTATCTGTGTGTCCTACGCAACCTGCTGAGCCAAGCCCCCTCCCCAGCCTTTGTGTCAAAGCTGCCCCCTCTCACTGGCACCTGGACACAGTAAGATTCAGGCTGGGTCCCACTTACACTTTCCCATAACCCCTGATGGCTATCCCACACACACACAGTCCTCTACCAAGAGCCTGCGGACCACCATCGGGGAGGCCTTTGAGCGGCTGCACAGGCTACTGCGGGAGCGGCAGAAAGCCATGCTGGAGGAGCTGGAGGCTGACACTGCCCGCACGCTGACCGACATTGAGCAGAAGGTCCAGCGCTACAGCCAGCAACTGCGCAAGGTGCAGGAAGGAGCCCAGATCCTGCAGGAGCGGCTGGCTGAGACCGACCGGCACACCTTCCTTGCTGGAGTGGCCTCCCTGTCTGAGAGGTAAGTGCCGCCTGGCTGCGGTCTCCCCCCGAGGGCCTCTCCCAACCCAACTGAGACAGTGAGGGGGTCAAGTGGATGGGGCTGTCCACAGATAAATCATCCAATCGTATTCTCATCATCATTGATAGGAATCTGCTATAAGTATGCCAGAGCCCAGGCTAAAAGCCTTCCATATCCATGTCATTCTGTATATGCTATATTCTGATGGAGCTGGGCGTGGTGGCTGACCCCTGTAATCACAACACCAGGGATGTTAAAGCAGGAGGTTTGTTGTGTACATTGGCTTTCCCTCTGTGCCTGGAGTTGCACCTCATGTGAAGAACATCTCCACCATCCCAGCCTGGGTCGGAGGCCAGCCTGCACTACAGAGTGAAGTCTGATCTCAGAACAACATATGTGTGTGTGTGTGTTCTACCTATATTATAACAGCATAAGCAATATTCGATGATGTTTGTAGTCATTTAGCACAGCTTTGTGCTATGTGTCACTCATGTATTTTGTGTATTGGGGGAAATGGGGTGTGCATGTTCATGTCTGTGATCGCCAGGTGTCAACCTCAACTGTCAATCTTCAGGGTGTTGTCCCCCTTGGGGATGTGTGTGTCTGTTTGAGTGTATACCACGAAGGTATAGGTGCCTGTGGAGACCAAAATAGAGTGTCAGATCCCCTGGAACTGGAGTTACAGGCAGTTGTGAGCCATGGCTGCTGGGAACAAACTCAAGTCCCCTTGAGGAGCAGTAAGTACTATTGTCTGTCTGCGGCCCCCGCCATAGCTTCTGAGATGAGGTCTCACTAACAGAGCTCTCCAAGCAGACTGTGACTGGCTGGCCAGCGAGCCCTCAGGGAATCCTGTCTCCGCCTCTCTCCAGCACTGGGATTTCAAGTGCGCACCACCATGCTTGCTTTTCTTTTGACATGGGTTCTAGAAATTGAACTTGGGCCTTTATGCTTACAAGGCAGGTACTTTACCAACTGAGCTATCTCTTCAGTCCCTGTCTACAATATCATTAATACTATATTCCAGTCTATAGAGACATTCCATTATTGTAACCTGCTGAGCCCCCTGCAGGGAGGTTTACAATGCTCATTTCACAAGTATAGAAGCTGAAGCTCAGAGAAGTCCGATCAGTTGATTAATTGGTCAAGGCTACTTAGGCTGGTGGTAAAGCCAGGGTTCAAGCTCAGGCCTCTCAAAGCATCTTCAGGGCATCACTTAGTATTGGCTAACTGGAGTTCAACACTCACCACTAATTTCATGTGCTTGATGTTGGCCATGAACGAGCCACTGAGCTAAGCATTTCCTGTACATTACTCCATGAAATCCCCTCAACAGACTTAGAAAGGCAGGGCCTAGCACATGTACCCCGTTACACTTGACTTTGGCCAGGAGCCTGAGAAATGTCTGCGCGGTACCCACAAACAAACTGAGGGTAACAGAGAGGTCTGAGGTGGCAGAAGCAGGCACTTGAGTCTCGGTACAACAGACATCTCAATCATGACCTCGCCCTGGTGCAGCACGAATAATAAAAACCCAGAGACAATACTGAGGTTCAAGCTGAAGATCAGAAAAGCAAAGCAGCCAACCGCTAGAGTTCTTATCTCTACCAAGGCTGGGCCATCTTGTCCTCAGTGTGACTGCAGACTGAGACCCTGAGCTCCTGTCCCCTCCCATCTTATATTCGTCTCTAGTGCTGGGATTAAAAGCATAAAACACCACCACCCGACCTCACTGGCTAACTAGTGTGGCTGCTGGGATTAAAGGTGTGTGCCACCACTGCCTGACCTGTATGACTGGCTGGTGTGGCTAGCTTTGCACTCTGATCTTTAGGCAAGCTTTATTAAATATCAATACACCCTGGAGGTGAGTACTAAGCTCCATGAAGTGTTCTCTCCTGCTGTCCTTCCAGGCTCAAGGGGAAGATCCATGAAACCAACCTGACATACGAAGACTTCCCCACCTCCAAGTACACGGGCCCCCTGCAGTACACCATCTGGAAGTCTCTTTTCCAGGACATCCACCCAGGTGAGGCTCTGCAAGTCCTCCTAGAGAGACAGGGAGAAGTGTGGACTGCCACCTGGGCCAGGTGTGGCAGGTGGCAGAGCAGGAAGTGGGCAGGGTGCCTGCGGGTGTTCTGTTCTGCTCTCTTAAGTGCTTTGTATCACTGTGACCCACTCGGTTCCTGGAGGAACTTGCCACAGTCATCCACACGTCACACGTGTAGAATTAGAGGCTTGGCACTAGAGCGGTTGGATGGATCATCCGCTGTGCCCCAGAGCCTATGACGAGCTCATCGAGCCCCCAGAAAGCCCTCTACAGCAGGTTCTATTACTGTGCCTGTTCCCCAAGTGGAGGCACAGCTGTTCCCTGTCCTGACACAGGAGTCAGAGTTCATCCACCTGGATGGATTCCTTATTTCATTCTCCAAACAGTGACGGTCCCTCAGTTTCAAGAGTTAAGGGAGACAGACAAGTGGCCTGACCTTGGCAGTCTAGTGGGATGGGGCTCTGGCATAAGATTTGCACATCATGGAAACCCAGGGGTAGGGGGAGTTGGGGGGACAGTGTGTGGGCGAGGCAGCAGGGGTCAGTCAATCAGAAGCACCAGATGCAGCCAGGAGAAGCTCAGGTTTGCCCTGGATACTGGAGAGCACAGGTCACTCCAGAATGTCCTCAGTTGAGCCTCCGCAGTGATGGAGAGGTCCCTGGTACAATCACCCAGGGTGTGGATGCTGGGGCACGGAACTGGGGCTCCCCTTCAGATGACAGGCCTTATCTAATGTGTCATTTCTGCCATCTTAGAGTTGAAGGGGGGGTCTAATGAACAAAAGCAACAAATGTTGGGAGAAGGGAACATTTCCTAGCAAACTCACCTGCCTCCCTGGAGTGTGCCCCCAGCCTCTGAAGGACTCTCACAGTGAGCCGTGTGTGGATGAACCAGTGTGCCTAGAGAGAGACAAGAACACCAGGCTCTTTTTCTCTCCTCCCCTGGGACCCCTCGAGTGGGTGGTCTAGAAACTTGCTGCCTCAGCTGCCACCTGCCTCAAGAGCCTCACCAAGATGGTCAAAACCCTCCAAGACATCACACTCAGCCGTCCTGAACCATCTTCAGGCTGTGTACGAGCCAGATTCTCCCTCCTGCCTTGGCACCATCAAATGCTTTGGTATTCAGTGGCCAATATTCACCCCCTTTTGTAGCTTCGCCTTAAACACCTCAGCTGAAACGCCTTCCTAGGTTTCCTCAGGTAACCGTGGCCTTTTCTGATCACAGTGCCTGATAACAGCCTAGGTGGCTCTCGTTCCCTCTCTCTGGACTCTGAGCTCTAAGTGGCCGGAGGCTGGGTTCAGTTAATCCCTGCAGCCAGCAGTCAGTGTTTGTGGATGCAGGAATAAAAGAACAGATGTTAGACTCCAGTTTACTTCTAGAATAGTGCCTCGCATATACACCAGGTACTCAATAAGTGTTAAAGGGACTGGCTGCAGGTCCTTAGACACCCCCCTTCTTCCTCTAGTCCCATTATGTCCTCTGAGTAATGGAGATGGCGATGTCCCTTTTCGCCTCCATCACAAGTGAGCAAATGATGGCTCTAGGCAGGGTGTCTCGGCCTGTATACCACTGACCCACAAGACCTTGCTGGAAGCCCTGTCCCATCCACCACAGGAGACTAGCAGCCTCTAGATCAGTTTACTAGATGCCATTGTCCCCTCCCCTCCCTTAGAGCAACCCAAAGTGTCTCCGACTGTGGTCAGATATCTTTTGGAAGCACAGTTTTCTCAGTTGAGACCGCAGACCCTGAGAACACTACCTGCCAAGAGACTGAGGGGGCAGGTGTGTGACCTGAGCAAAGGCCCCTGGGACTTTAGACAGCAGCGACCTGGTTGGCTGGGCCCCTTCTTTGTCTGCAGGACCTATGAAGTCACTCTGGCTTCTCAGTGAGCACCAGACCTTTTATGTCCAGATGGGAGGGCTGCTTTCCCCCAGGGACCTAGCTGTGGCTTCTAGTGGCTTCCTGCCTGCCCCTCCTTTACAGTCTAAGCTTCCCATTGGGTCATCTGAGAACCCCATCTAACACCTGTCGCTCCCCTACTCTGGCGCTTCCACACCTCATCACCTCCAGCCGCCTGCCCAGCCCCCAGCCCTTCGCCCACCATCCCTCTGCCAACTCAGCCCTGTCATGCACTCCCAGGTGCAAATGTCCCCAGCAAGCCAGACAGCCCATTGTCTCAAGGACACTGGACACTCCTCTCCCTCCTCAGCCTCAGCTGCCTTGCCTGGCCTCTCCCCCTGTCGCTACTCATCTGGATCTAATCATGTGGAGACCCAGAATGTTCTCTGCCCCACTGTGTGACCCAAGGCAAAGCCTCCTCCCCCCTCCCTGTTGCAGCTGAGCTTCCTCGCCTACACCTTAGAGAGGGTCCTGGTTGTTGCCCAGGATAGATAACAGAGAAAACTGATTTGTGTGTGAAGACGGTCCCATAATTTAGTAAGCATGCTTTACTATTTATTATTATGAATCAGACACTTGCCCCCATCTTGCTGGTCATTTTCTGGGGCCGGATAATGGAAGGACACCATATAAAAAGACCCAGCTCACATCCAGTTCCCCTTTCGCCCCAAGTAGAACCTAAGTAAGCCGCTTACCTCAGAGAGCCTCAGTTTGCTCTTCTGAAAAATGGCTACAGTCATGGAGACCCTGGGACTACTGTGACTCTCTGGAGCCGTGCCTGTTCTATGCAGACTCTGCAAAGGCAGGAGAGGACACTGAGGGCCTGAGGAACTGTGAGACCTGAGGGACTAGACTTCTGTCTTTTAAGGCCTGGCTTGGAGAGGAAATAAATACAGACATACTTACTGTCCCATGAGACCCTGACTGTACCAGAGAACAAAGAGACTCGGGCCTCCGGCTGCCAGACAGTGTGCTGGGCTGGGCATCTGGGAGGCCCTTTCTCTACTGCTTGGGTGATAGTTAAGGAGGAACAGGAAACATTTTCATGGAGTCTGGAAGTCTGTGACCCTTCCTGGGTGCCTTTTGACCCAAGGTCTTAGAGTGGTTTCAGAAACTCAGAACACACAGTGGAGAGGAGCGGGGCCTCGGGCCTCTGACTGCTCTCTGGACTGAAGGCCGCTGTTCCTGCAGGCCTCAGGGAGGGTGCTGCCAGGTGCTCCAGAAGTGGCCCAAAAGCCTACACAGACCTAAGAGTCAGTGAGTCTGCATGCTGCCTGCCGGTATCCCCTTAACTATCCCTTGAGCCCTGGGGTCTCCCTTTTGCTGACCTCCTCACAATATCCTAGGCATCTGGAATGTGGGAATCTGCATTCCCAAAGGCTGATGTTTTCCCTGGGACTCCACTCCCAGTGTGTCCCACTGCCTGCAGCATCAGCAACACATCTGTATCTAATTAGGTCCTTACACACGCACTCACACTTCCTTCCAGCCTTCCTCTCACTGTGAGAACTCTTCACACCACACAGGGCAGGAACTTTCTCGTTCTTACCAGCTACCCAAAATACTGACAGAATACAGGCAAAAGTTCACATGTGGGCCCATTAGTGTCCCCTGCCCCCCCCCCGTTTTCTGTTCCTGGACAAAGGATTGTTCCATGGACCCTTCTATACCCAGGGCTCCTGTTCCCACACAGCACCCTGCATTCTGAGGACAAGAGAGGTGTGAGGTACGGAAGTGAAGTTACCATGACCTGGCTCAGGGAAGCAGTTCCATGCAGGTCAGCCTGTTATGGGTACATGATGCTGGGAACAGCCGCGACTGCCTAGTGGGACAGTCACAAGCATTGGAGCATCTTATTTCTCTGTGTGTCTACATCCTACAGGGGCACTGAATAGGAGGTGACAGTGGAGAGCCATCATGTCCCTGCTCCAGCTGATAGCAAAGAGTCAGGGAGCCAGGGAAAGTCCTTGGCCCCAAGGAACTGTGATATGAAAGAGTCAGGGAGCCAGAGAAAGTCCTTGGCCCCGAGGAACTGTAGCAGTATTCCGTCGTTCCATCCTGCTCTCTCCCTTCTGTCTTGCCCTGGCCTGCAAATACTCATTCGCTGAGAAGTGCCAGTCCCAGGTTTCCTCAGCTCCTTGGGGGTTATCAATAAACAGAGGTCTTGTGGAGTTCAAGAGACTGTCCTATCAGACCTGCTGAGCCGGTATGGCCAGCTCAGAGCCAGGTGACCCAGCCTGCACCAGGGACACTGTCAAACAGGTGTGAGTGTATTTGTGCGTCCAAAAGCCTGCCCGAGCCAGGCTCCGTGCTGGGCATTAAACTCTCAGGGAAGACAGGGTTCACTGCAACACAGGCCTTGGCCTCTGGGTGCAAAGTAGGGTGAGATAGGAGCCCAGAAGGCCATTCCCTGTATAGGAGAGCAGCAGAGAGAACAGGAGTCCCAGAGGCTGAAGGAGAAACCAGCTGAATCCTCCAGCGTGAAGGCTCCCAGAGGACGGGCCTTCGAATGGGGCGGGCGGGGGAGGGGGACTGATCTCTGCGGCAGAGGGGGGCAGCTGAGCAAAAGGGCTTAGGCCTGAATGAAGAGGTGGGCTGTGGCCAGGTACCAGGTAGCCTTGAATAGTTCCAGCTCTGCCAGCATTTTTTTGACCTGTGATTAGTCAGGGCTCCCGAGGGTCTTGATTTTCCTGTCTGTCAAATGGAAGAGTTGGTAGGATTAGAGATTTCCAACATTTTGGGACATATTGTCTATTTTTAATAATAACAAATAAATTTTAAAATCTCAGCTCATACATATGACCTTTTAATTATATATATATGATAATGTATACATGTAACAACTGACCATAATATAAAGTAAAAATAGAAGGTGATTTGTAGTTAAACTTCCTTGAAGCCAGTACCAGTTGCAGCACAGCCTGGCCTCGAACTCACCCTGTAGTGTAAGATGACCTAGGATTTCCGGTCCTCCTGCCTTCACCTCCAGAGAGTTGCAATTACAGGCACATATCACCATACCCAGTTTTATGAGGTGCTGGGAATCAAACCTGGGGCTTTGTGCATGCCAGGCAGGGACTTTGCCAACTGAACTATATCCCCAGCCCATCATTAACTATTTTGAATCACTCTGGAAAGCACACTCAAGCAACCAGTGCTCACAGTGTAATTGAAGCACCATTAAGAAGGATGTCTGTGCCAACGATGTCATCCTTAGAGATGTACTGAGCAAATCAGCCTGAGTTCTACACACCCAGTGATAAAATGTAGCCTCCCTCAGTTCGGTCATTGCCTTCCAAAACCTTCAATGGGTTTTAAAATCCCAAGATCAGTCTCACGTTTATACATACTGCCGAGGTAGGTTGTACTTCCAGACCCGCGTATAAAGATTTCTCAACCACTTGGATGTCTGGCAGGATGTCTGGAGTTCAGTGGTGGGGTGAATCATCCCTCCCGAGACCAGCCTGTCCCCAGCTCACTTAGCCACCCTCCGTCCCACCAGTCTTAGAGACACGCTGCGAACATTTTCAGATTGCCCTCTAGGGGGCAGTATCACCTGGCTAATCTGCTCCTTTCCCAGCTCTGAAACTCCTTTCTGGAATCACTCAGTGCTTTGCCCTGGCAATCACTCTGTGACCCTATCAGCCACTCCTCTGCGGCCAGGTGTTCCGTTTTGTAGAGGAGGCGGAAACAGACAGGAGGGCAAGTTTATGTTCATTTATATTGTGACACAGTAGGTCAGTAGCCTCCTGGGGACCAACCAGGACCCTCTCCTCAAGCTGGCACTGCACAGTGGACCTACAGCCTTCTCTCCGCTGATCTTCCCATCCTCCCCTTCTCTCTCCCACGTAGTGCCAGCCGCCCTGACCCTGGACCCAGGCACGGCCCACCAGCGCCTGATCCTGTCGGATGACTGCACCATCGTGGCCTACGGGAACCTGCACCCGCAACCCCTGCAGGACTCACCAAAGCGTTTCGACGTGGAGGTGTCGGTGCTGGGCTCTGAGGCCTTCAGTAGCGGTGTCCACTACTGGGAGGTGGTGGTGGCAGAGAAGACCCAGTGGGTGATTGGGTTGGCCCACGAGGCTGCGAGCCGCAAGGGCAGCATCCAGATTCAGCCGAGCCGCGGCTTCTACTGCATCGTGATGCATGATGGCAATCAGTACAGTGCGTGCACGGAGCCTTGGACGCGGCTCAATGTCCGTGACAAGCTTGACAAGGTGGGTGTCTTCCTGGACTATGACCAGGGCCTCCTCATCTTCTACAATGCCGATGACATGTCCTGGCTCTACACCTTCCGAGAGAAGTTCCCTGGCAAGCTCTGTTCCTACTTCAGCCCTGGCCAGAGCCATGCCAATGGCAAGAATGTCCAGCCGCTGAGGATCAACACTGTCCGCATCTAGTCCGGGCTGAAGGAGACCAAAGCCTTCTGGGTCTGTGACCACCAGCAAGAGCCTTGCCCAGCAGACGGGGGCCTGGACTACTCAGACCTGCCATGGCCACCCTGACACCTCAGGCCAGTTGTTTATCCCCCAGCCTCCTCTGCCCTGCCCGGGAGCTGGAGGTTGTGCTCCGTGGTTAATGTCCTGTAGCTCTGATATTAATGGGATGTTACATGGCTTCTCCCCAGGGTATCCCTAGCCCAACCCCTCCTCCCTATTCTCCCAGGAGCAAGGAATTTCCCTCCTTCTGCCCAGGTGACCTAGCCTCTGGACAGATCAGATGTGACCAATATCTAGCAGCCCCAAAAGATATACAGAATCCTCTTATGCTCGTGGCCTAAGACATGACTTGCCCCTGACCAAGAGAGTAATGGGTTGTTTTACTCTTGACCCAAATCCACAGAAGACCCAGATGGAAACTGGTCCTAGAGATGTCTGAGGGTCACCCTCTCCTGCCACCCCTGCACCAAGCCGAGAGCTGTGACTTACCTCCTCTCCCACTAACCTGCAAGTCAGAGATGATGCTGCGGCATGTGACAGGCAGTTCACGTGGTACGGTCACGCCACTACTTTCCAGTCCATGGACTCTGAGGCAGGGTGAGGCATAAGGACCCGAGAAACCAATACAGAACACTGTCAGGACAAAGCAGCAATGGACGATAATGATCCAAGTCCCCAGCTTCTCTGGGGACAGAGGTCCAGCCAGCCCTCATCAGTCAGGTCTCTATGACCTGCTATGGGGACAGAGAGGGTGCTGGTAGTAGTTCTTGTCATCAGGACCTGAATCCCAGGAGAGCTGTCAGTGGGTACCACGTTGGACTTGGCATCTGGCTCCCGTAGGATCCTGATGCGCACACAAGAGCCACCTTAGTTGGCGTTATCAGACAAGAATTCACAATCAGCTCCCCGGTGGCTTGCAAGATCACTGGAAGGGCTGGAGGAGAAGAGCCTTGCTGAAATTCCAGAGACAACATCAAGCAGCTGAAGTGATTGTGTCTCGTGACCAGGAAAGCTGTTTCCATTTGCAGGACCACCGTCCACTGTCCATGCCAGCAGGTGATTATCTGAGCCTGCCTCTCTCTCAACTCAGGTCCCAAATCTACATCTTTTGGAGGGATTCTTTTTGTGGAAACTTGAGTCAGAACCCAGATTTTTAACAGCCAAGAAGTCTGGGAAATGTAGTTTTTTCTCTTCCAGCCTCATCCATACAGAAAGTTAGCATGGAGGTGGAGCAGGCCCATCCACAATTTCTTTACCACAGCATCCAACTGTGCAGAACTCAGGAGAATCAATGAATCCACCTCAAGGCCTTGGCTTTGAAGCAGAGCTGCTGAAGATTTCCCTGCCTGTCCCTGCCCAGAGGCAACAATCTCGGGAGTAAGTAGTAGTCAGAAGTACAACCAAAATGGCTCCCCAGCTTTACTGCAGTCCTGGGGCTTCAGCCCTGTATTTGGGGTTCAGTGAGCATGTCCATCTCCAAGGAGCCAGAATGGATGAACTTGAGGGGCTCCCACTCACAACTGCCATGCACTGGGGACCCCCCTGCGCAAGAGGAACCCTGAACTCTACTGGCGCCCTCAACTCCCAGGCTCCAGGCTACTCCTGACAGTATTTTTATTTAAAACATTGCTCTTTTTTGTGCATTATGATCAATTTGTATTAAATTAAGGTTACAGGGCACAGGTGTCCGTTCCCCTCACACTGATGAAAACAAAGCAGCCTGTCCCACCCCAGAGAGGGGACACTCACTAGCATAGCCAGTCTGGTCCCCAAGGCAGCCCCGCTGGAGGCATCTCCGGAGCACAGTGAGGTCCAAAGAGGATGTGACTCTGAGAAGCCCAGAGCCCACACTGGACAGGAAGAACTGAGTTCTAGGCCAGCACCCACGCCGCAGCCCTGCCAGGACACTCACCAGGCAGGGTAGACCTCCCTGCCTGAGGAAAAATGGGGTAGCCTTGAAAGCAGATAAGGGAAACATACAAGGCAGCAGCAAGAGTCTTAGACTATATAGGCCTAGGCTCTGGATCAGGTTTCACTTTAGAAAAAACAACTCAACCTCTCAGGGCCTTAGTTGCTTCCCTTGGAAAATGGGGATAATAGCATAGACTTAACATGATTTATTGAGTAGCTGTAAAGTGTACAATTCCGGGGGCCCTGCCTCTTCTCCCACAGTCTGTGCCCGAAACTACATAGATTTTCTGAGCTTCTGTGCCTCCTTGGCCTCCGAGAAGTTCATTTTCCTCCTGCATCCCGTGAGGGGTGTGGAACAAGGTAAATAGGGAAGTCCTTAGGTTGCTATGGAGACAGAAGTCCATCCTACCTCCAACTGATGGAGAAGCAGTCTAGGCATCAGGGTCCTGCCTATGCGCACATAGACTGTGCCCATGGCTAATAAGAAGGTTGCCTGGTCCTCTTCAGCTCTGCAGTGCAAGAATTGGAACCTTGGGGTCTAGTCTTGGCTTTTCATTAATTCATGTTAGCTGAAAGTGTCCTTCCTTTCCTTGCCTACAGGGTGAGGGAGGTAGACCCTCTAAGGCACTATGTGGGGCTTTATAACCTTAAGGTGGGCTGGAGAAGGACCCATACCAGGCCCTGGATTGTTTGAGTTCCTAGGCAGAGGTCCATGGGCAAGGAGAGGGAAGGGGCTAGAGGCAAGAAGATCCAGTATTGGAGCCAGAAGCCTGGGCTACAGAGTGAGACCCAGGGTGTGTGTGTTGGGGGGGCAAACAGAAGGAGAAGAAGGAGGGGGGAGGGAGGGATGGGGAGAGAGGAAGGAGGGACAGGGAGAGAGATTATGATTGTCAGGCTGACAATACAGTTGAAGGTGAGGCTGACAGGAAGGACTAATTGATTGTCTCGAGCCCATTCTGAGTCCCCAATATGCAGTCTGTAAGCAAAGTGTTAGTACATTTTACACTTATCTAACCACAAAGAGGAGCCCATGAGGATACTGTCATTATCTCAGTGTTAGACACAAAGCAATGCTGCCCAGGGGATCCACAGCTAAGTCCTTGGAAGAGCTGGAAGCACTAAGGCCACATTTGGATCTCTCTGGAGGGACTGCTCTGGGGACCACTCAGTGATGGGGCAGCCACCATAACCAGGGTCCTGGGCTTTGAAGAGGGACCTTACACCGCAGGTCCCATATGGCTTAAAGGTGGGCTTATGAAGCACACTGTGTGACTTTAAGCAGGTCCCTTATCCTCTCAGGCCTCAGTTTCCCCATGTCTACTGGGAACAGCCTAGAGATCTGCTTGATTACCAGGGTAAGTGGAATGTTGTGTCCCACCGCTGGGGCCACTCGGTCCCCAACAGATTAGGCTATCATCTTTTTGTCACTCTCTCTGGGGTGATGGCAGAGACAGAAAAACAACGGTAAAGTCTCTTGGCAATACACAGCTCACCTCAGAGACTCTGAGGACAGGCCTTCCCTCCTGCCAGGGAGGCCATCCCAAGAGGCTGACTGCTCACACCTGGACAGATTCCTTCTGCCTGGGTCTCTGCTCTGTTTAACACCCCAAGCTCACCACCAACTCAGAACTAGGACCGCCACACCAGGAGGTCAGTTGCAAAGGCCTGAGTCACAGGCTTAAAGGCTGGGGGCTGCGTGAAGGTTCAGGGAGGAGGGAGGGCGAAGCCTGGCCAAGGTGCAGAATCGGATCCTAGCTGTCCACCAGGTCTTTAGTCTGTGAATCCTGCACCACCTGAAGGAGGCATCGTGGGGAGCAGAGCAGAAATAGGGTACACAGGGAGAAGAGGCAATGCCTTTCTTTTGAAATGTGCTCATTTTCCCGTTTTTATCTTCTGTCTTTATACAAGTAGGTTTTTGTTGTTTGTTTGTTGTTACCCTAAATACAGAACAGTCTTCCAGGGGTTGGGGAAATGGCTCAGTGGGCAAAACGCTTGCTGTGAAGGCATTATAATATGGGTTTGGATCTGCAGAACACCCATAAAAAGCTAGGTGCATCCATACAGATCAGCAGGCCCAGCACTAGAGGCAGCAGGTAAAGACACACAGATCTGGGTTTGGTAAGACTCTATCTCATAACTAAGATGGCGAGCAATAGAGGAATATACCCAGTCTTGCCATCTGATGCCCACACCGTACACACGGGCAGGCACACACATACACATGCATACATACAACATACACAGTTTTTATCTACTTTCAAGGTTTTGACAGTTCTATCATTTTTCTTATTATTGTAAAGTACTCCTCCCTTACCCTAGGAATCAGGTGAAATTAGGAAGCACTGACACTTTGGACCAGATACCTGGGGGAGTCCTACCCTGATGTCACAACAAGCATAGCCTGTCAAGGGGGCTGATGTTAAAGGTACAAAAGCCAGGTTCTGGTGTAGACCATGCAAAACAATGGACCTAGATGAGTGACTGAGTCTGAATCCTGACGGAGACTGAGTGATCCTCTGACCCAACCTGAAGCTCAGAGAGGGTTAGCTTATAGCTCAAGGTTTGCAGCATGGGGCAGAGCTAAGACCAGAATCTCTGTGTCCTGATCCCAGGAGGCTCACAAAGCCAACTAAGGGGGTCCCAGACCAAACAAGCGGAGAAGCAAGGGAGAGCCCACCAGGAGGCTCACAAGGCCAGCTAAGGGGGCCTCATCCCAGACAAGCAGAGGAAAAGCAAGGGGAAGCCTAACATGGTATGAGCAGGGATGAAATGGGGGGCACCCAGAAAAGAGGGGCCTCATGTAGAGATGTCCAGGGTGAAGGCCTGCCTGTCAGAGACTAGAACTACAGCACCCCAAAGATGAAGAAGGACACAGGAGTCACAGGATTACAGAGTCCTTTAGGTGGAAGCTGGCCATGGATGGGCACTCTCAGGACAACTGGTGTATGAGTTGAGAGGTAACTCTCTCCAATTCATTCGTGTTTATAATAGAGTCATCTCCCAGAAGATTGGCAGCTGATGATGGGGTGTCAGGCATTGTGGCAAGCATGTGGGATAAAGATGACACTGGGGTTGCGGAGAACACTGTGCAGGTCGGCAGCTTCCACACTGTCGTCGGACGGGCTGGAAATACCAGAGCTTTTGTCAACCAAGCCAGCCTGGCCCTCAGCCCTTACTCATATCAGCATCCCGGTAAGGGATGATGGTCACACATCACAGCCCAGCAGCTCCCAGGGACCTCCTCCTGAGGTGGAAGATGCTGTGCATACAATAGCAATCCCAGCACTTGGGCCATTAAGGTCCCTTATTCAATGGACATTCTTCACACCTCTGCTTGGGTAAGACTCTCTCCCTGTCTAGAACACCCAGCCCCTTTTCCTTCATCTTGAAATCTGGCTGACTGGCCATGTCTGAAACATCCAAGGCCATCAGAGTTCATTGTCCCAGAACTGAAGTGCTTTTGGTCCCCCACTGTTACCTGTCTTAAGACGGAGACCACTTCTACATTTCTGGCAGCTGCAGACATGAGGGTGACCCAGAAAACAGGTTCTGGCCAGGGTCCTGTAACCACCATGTCTCCAAGTTGGGAGAAATCTTAGGGACCAGAAATAGAGCTTTACATGGAAGCTGGGTTGCCAGGATGTACCTCCTGGTCACCCCAGCCAGACTGCTCAAGGAGGATCAGGGAGAAGTGGCAGACTCAGTGAGTGCTTTCTCTGCATTTGAAACAGATTATGAAGTAACTTACTTTAAAAAGAATCAGGGGCTGGAGAGATGGCCCAGCAGTTAAAAGCACTGACTGCTCTTCCAGAAGACCCGGTTTAATTCACAACACCCATATGGCAGCTCACAACTGTCTGTGACTCCACTTCCAGGGGATCCACCTTCCCCTCGCACAGACATACTTGCAGGAAAAACATTAGTGCACATAAATAAAAACAAATAATAAAAAAAATCAGACAAAGAGGACAGAGTTTTCTTCACCCTGAGTTTGGAAATCAGCAGTTAGTAATCGTTCATTACGCTCTCCCAGGCATCTTTGCCTGTACGTTAACAAAAACGTCATTTCTTCGACAAAAGTGCGATAATTCTTTACACTCCTCCTCTTTCTACATCTTCTGTAGTAGAGTCCTCCTAATGGAACTGTGGGTCGAGGGGTTTGCCCATTTCTTTCCTAAGCAAATACTTTTCTTACATGCATTATGGAAAACACAGTCAAGATGCCCAAGGTGAAGCTCGCCCATTATTGGCCACTGTTCAAACACTGATATCGCATTTTGGCGAGAAGGTTTAGTCTTTTTCCAAGGTGATTTATTTTACAAAACTCGGGTGCTGGGAAGATGGTTCAGTTAGTAAGGTGGTGCTGCTCACACAGGAGTTCCTGAGTTCTGACCCTCAGTGTCCATGTAAAAAGCCCAGTGTGATGAAACCATCTGTAACTCCAGAGCTGGGAGGACAGAGGCAGGCGGGTCCCTGGAGCTCACTGTCTGGCCAGCCTAAACAATCAATGGGACACTGTCTCAAAAATTAAAGTGGAGGAGCCAATGAGGTAGCTCAATGGATAGGAGCACTCACTGTCCACCCTGGATTTGATCACTGAAGCCCATGTGCCGGAAGAGAAGAACTTGTTCTCACAAGGTGTCCTCTGATCTAGACACACACACACACACACACACACACACACACACACACACACACACACACACACACACACTATCAATCAATCAATCAATACTCAACTTTACTGTTTCATAGGCTGGCTTTCCCCTCACTTAACAAAAGATTGTGAGTACACATCCATCCTAGTAACTATCCTTCTACAGCATCTGTTTACGATGATGTTTGTCCTGCATCTGCTTGTCGGCTCCCATTGTGAGCAGAGTGCTCTGCTGCCGGAGGCTAAAGCCTGCTAGTCAGGGCGCAACACTTCCTGCGCACTCCCTCTGGGAATGAAATGCCATGCCCTCCAAGATCCTGAGTACGTGCCAAATCCAATTCTCCTGGGCAGAAGCGCCACCATCTTCCTGATAGGCGTGGGGTCCTCCTGCACCATCTGCACTGCTGCCTACCTGTGCAGTAAGTAAATGCCAACCCTTTTCCCTGTCGCGTCCCGGACTCCGGGAGAGTGGGAGCTCCTTGAGCTTCGCTGCCAACCCGAGACTCAGCAGGGAAGAAGTTCTGACTTTGAGACAGGAGGGTCTCTAGACTCAAGCTAGGTAGGGAGAAGTGTCACTTGCTTTGGTACCTTGGCCAGGTTTCTCAGTCTAGTGAGCAGAGGGAAGGACAAGTGATTACCAGATATGGGACAGAGGAAGCAATGATCCAAATAGTGTTGAACTGAGTGTGACCTGGGGCAGGCAACTCTTCTCTGCTCCAGCGATCTCATCTCCCCCTGGTTATATAATGGGAACCATGGGCCATGTGGCTCCTAAGGCACATCCCCCACTCTGGAATGCAAGACTCAGTTCAAATCCATGTTTTCTTTCTTCTTGAAGTCCTGGCATATCTTGTGATTGGTTTAATCCAGTCATGCACCAGATCTTGAGACATTTTTAACACGATAATTATTAGCTGTCACCCCATTCAACTCTCACAATAAGCCTAAAACAGGAGGTGCCATTTTTATCCCTTCATTACAGAAGAAAACACTGAGTTCAGATTTTGTAACTCAACAGAAGTGTCCAGATCCTAAGCCAGAGCTGTGCAGAGCCCAGATGCACGCCTTTGGGTAGCTGCTGATTGCCTGGTGAAGCATATGGAGAAAATTCTTTCCTGGCTAGAGTTAATGGAACAGGGGCCAAAAGGGGAGATGACCTCCTCCAGAGCACACAGCAAGATCATGGCAGAGCCGGGAGAATCCAGGCTATGTGCCCCCCACCCCCAGTCCACCCTCATCTGTTGACCAGAACTAAGTGTTCAAAAAAGGATGGTGGAATACCAGAAGCAGCCTTGGACTAGAGTCAAGTGGCCAGGGCTGAATGAGGAGTGGGAGGGGTGGGGAGTGTTAGCTGAGAAAGGTTATTTGTTTAGCCCAAGATCACTTGAGAGAAGTGTTGACCTTGGCCAAGTCCCCAGATTGGCTGTGGGGTGGGCAAGGCCTGGGCCAGGAAGTTCCTTTCTTCCCTACCTTCCTCTGACAGCCCACAATGGTATCCGCCCCCCTTCAGTCACTCACCCCACAGATCCCTATCTCATGTGCCAATCACTGAGCAGCTCAACCACAGATGGGATCCTGGGTTCTGTCAGAGAGTGCATGGTGACCAAATCACCACAGTGCACATGCTGAGGGCCAGGAGAAGGCAGGCTGGAGCTCAGACCAGAGGTGCCTCCTGGAAGCTGAGCCCCAGAGGATGAGAAGGAGCTGGGCAAACTGCTTCTGGAAGATGGCAGCCTCTTCAGGGACAGGAAGCGGGAAAGGAGCTCTATGCCAAGGATTGAACGTGAGAGTGTCTGCTCTTCTGGTGCTCTAACACTGACAGGAAGCAACTGAGGGGAAAGGGTGGAGACGGACTTTTCTTTTTTTGTGTGAGCTGCGAGCTCACAAAAAAATAACATGGAGACTTAATTATGAAAGGTCGGCCTTAGCTTAGGCTTGTTTCTAACTAGCTCTTATAACTTAAATTAACCCATATATCTTAATCTATGTTCTTCCACATGCTCGCTACCTCATCTCCATTATGCCCATACTGGTTATTCCGTGTCTGGTTGGTGACTCTGCCTTTCTTCTTCCCAGAGCTCTCTCTATCCAGAAGTCCCACCTATACCTCCTGCGTAGCTACTGACCATTTAGTTTTTTTATTAAACCAATCACAATGACAGATCTTCACACAGTGTAAAGGAATATTCCACAACTAAAGGGTTTGTGTGGCCACATCCATCACTGAAGGGAACCAGGGCAGGAACTGAAACAAAACCAATGAAGGAACAGTGCTTGCCAGTTCAGTCTCTGGCTCACACTTAGCTAGCTTCTTATATAGCCCAGGTTGGCCAGGTAGGATGTCACTCACAGTGGGCTGCACCTCCCACATCAATCACCAAGCAAGCCAATCTCTCACAGACAAGGCCATGAGCCAATCCGATCTGGACAGTTCCTCGTTTGAGGTTTTCTTGTCCCAGGTGACCCTAGGTTATATCAAATGGACAACTGTGCAGAGAGCAAAGGGCAGAGCAGTGATGCTGGAGAGGAAAGCAGGCGTGCGTTGTCATGCCATGAGCCATCCTGGGGACAAGAGGGAGCCATGACAGGGCTTTATGTGGAGAGAGTATGTAGTCCTACTGTGCAGGGTGTGGCAAAGCTGGAGACAGGGAGACACGAGAGAAGACAGCAACGCTTGGGAGGCTGAAGCACGGGGTGGAACGAGAGATGAAGGAAGCAGGCAGCCAGGGATTTCTTCCGGGAGTTCTGGGACTGTTTTAAAGTTGGATTGCTCATCCTCGGTCCCGTTTCACAGGCACAGCAGGTATGGTACCTGACACCTGCTATGGCACAGCAGAGCCCCACATATGTTCCTGGTCCTACAGAGCTTTTGGAAACTTGAGATCTCAGCCTCAGGGACACCACAGTGTCCCTGGGTAAGCGTGTGTGATGATGGAGCTCGTGACTATGGCCCACTATTGAATAAGAGTTACGAGTCCGCACTGATGTCCACTGACCCTAGCCCTGCCTCTGCGCCTCAGATCAGCTTGGCCTCCTTTCCAAGGCCTCCTTTTGTACCAGCCTGTTGGCTCCCTTCTCAAGGACTCCCTCTAGATGTTCTATGGAGTAATCCGAGGCAGAGCAGACCTGGGGAATGTGGGGCCAGTCTGTTGGGACCTGACCTCTTGGCCAGTGTGTAGCTGGGTGGCCTTGAATAGGACATTTCACTTTCCAAGCCTCAGTTTTTCTGTCTACCCTTGGTGCCCATGAGAGACCTCAGCAGGTGAAGGCTCTTGCTGCCCGGGCTGATGCCCAGAGTTCAATACTGGGGCCTAGAGCTGGGAGAATAAGCTCCTAGGATCTGTCTTCTGGCCTACACATGCACACGCACGCACACACACACACACACACACACACGCACACATCTAATTTTGTTTTGTTTTATTGTTTTTTGAGACAGGGTCTCTTGCGTAGAGTCTTGGCTGCCCTGGAACTCTGTAGACCAGGCTGGCCTTGAACTCACAGAGATTTGCCTGCCTCTGCCTCTGGCATGCTGAAATTAAGGTGTGCACCACCACACCCAGCCAATAATTTTTTTAATGTCTACTTTTGTGGGGTTTCCATGCAGACCGAGCCTATCTATATAATAATAACAGTTAGTGATAGCTAGAGTTTTCTGGGGGACTCCTGGGAACCAGTGAATTCTTACTGGTCTGGGCCACACACTTGGCTCATGGTCAGTGTTGAGAACATGCTTGGGGGAAAGCACACGGAGACCATGAAGGCATGGAAGCATGAGGGCATGGGGTGGGGTCCCTCCTCTGCCCTGCAGCTTACCCAGCTGGCGAGTGGTGCTAGTGGAGGTGGCTTGCTGGGTTGAGAAAGACAAAGAAAGCACAGAAGCATGGGGTATTGCTATCTGTCTCCCCATTTCAGTCCACGGCCTCTAGCAAGCACCTGCTAGGTGCCTAAACATTCACCCCAGGTCCCACAGTCTTTGCTTCCAGTCTTTGCCTATGTTGCCCTGTACCATGCCTCCTCCATGACATGGGAACCTAATGTCATGTGAGACATGGCTGCAGAGGTCAGGGGCACAGCCTGCCCTGGGAAGAGCAATCCACCTGATGCCCCATCCCTTTGTCCAGATAAGGGCAGCCTGCAGGCTGCGGTGATCATCATCCCAGCACTGAATTCTTTGTCCACGCTGCTGGTTGTCAGTTGCATCTTATGGAAGACATGCCGACGGCGGTCCCGACTCACCTGTCCCAGCCCACCATCCCCATGGAAGGACCCAGGTAAGTCACTCCAGGGCCATGGTGGGCATGGTGATGCGTACAGATAATCTCAGCACTTGGGAGGAGGAAGGAGGCGGGTGGTGAGTTCAAAGCCAGCCTGGGATACATAGCCAGTCTGGAAAAGAGGGCCATAATAACACTGGGGACCCATTTCTGTTTTATTTAGTTTCATCGTGGAAAATACCCAATAAATGCCCTGCCATGTCTGCACACCTGTGACACTTAGGTGTGACATAAAGAGAAGAAATTCACCTTGCCCTCTCAAGGTAACAAGTGATGTGCTCCACTGCCTGGAGTCATAACTAGGGTACCTGCTTCTTGGATCCTCTGCCCTGCTGAGGTTCTGCTGGACATTCCTCAACATCCTCTTAGGTCAAGAGGAGCTCATTCAGTCACCCTTGTTACTGCGGCCCTGAGGACTGTGAGCCATATGCTGCCTCCCTGTAGTCCTTGAACGTATGTGTGTCTGTGTGTGTGACAGACAGACAGAGAAGGGGGAGGGAGAGGGAGATGTGAGTGTGGGCCCACATTCCATGGCACACATATGAGGAAAACTTTGTGGGGCTGGTTCTCTGATCTGGACCAGCAGGTCATTCTTTAACAACAGGTCCCTGAAAGGATCAGAAAACAAAGAAGATAGGAAAGTTGGGATCAGGAGGTCTGATACAAGCTGTCCTATGCCAAGCAACTTCATTAAGAAGTACAGCATCTCCAGACAGTGGTGGTGCATGCCTTTAATTCCAGCACTCAGGAGGCAGAGGCAAGCAGATCTCTGTGAGTTCGAGGCCAGCATGATCTACAGAGTGAGTTCTAGGACAGCCAGGGATACAGAGAAACCCTGTCTCAGGGAAAAATACAGCATCTTATATACAATCTTCAGGGGAAATGGGACAGAGTCGGTGGGAAGCTAATCAAGCAATGTGCACAAAGGGGACAGAAGATATCTCAAATGTGTCACAGGAACTCATAGCTGCCTTGGGACTGAGAACCATAGCTTAGGATGGGACAACTGAGCTCTCAGGATGAAGTCACAGCTCCCCCAGGGCCCTGGTCCCAGGATATTACTGGGCCTTGTCAAGTGTGTTCCCGGCTTCAGACAAGTAGTTATGTTCCTTCTACATACATCGGAGCCTCAAGAAAAAGCTCTCCTGAGACTCTGACCCCAGGGTATTACTGGCTCTGCCAAGCATGTTCCTGGCATTAGACAAAGAACTACATTCTTTCTCCATCCATCAGGACCTTGGGGAAAGCCTTGGATCAGCCTGTCTCCTAACAGCTCTCTTACCACCTTTCTGTGGGTTCTGTGGATCGAGCTCAGGTGATTAGATTTGTGCAGCAAGCATTTTACCTGCTGAGCCATCTCATTGGCCCTAGTTTTTGTACTTTCAAAAAAGAATGAACACACGTACATAAGCACACATGCATACACACACACACACACACACACACACACACACTAGTACTAGGGTTATTTGGGATTCAACTTTAGGCTTTGGCAAGCTAGGCAAGCGCTTTACCACTGAGATATATATATATATATCCCCAGTCTTTTTTATTCCTAAGACCAAATTGCCCAGGCTGGCCTTGAACTTATGCTATAGCTTTTGTAGTTTGTGATCCCTTTGCCTCAGCCGCCTATGCATCTAGGACTACGCCTATGTCAGCAGGCCAAGCTGGAAAAAAAAAGTTTATTAGTTAAAATTAAAGGAGAGAAATGAAGTTGGTGAGCATAGTTTTCATCAGCATAGGACAGACATATGAGACACATATATAATTGAAGACTTCCTAATTTCCACATTGAAAAGTTTTGTAAGTAAAATTATTTTAGCAATATATTTAACCCAATATATACATACAATTATATTAGATTTTTATCTCCTTTTAAACTGGTTCTTTGAAATTGTTATGTATGTTAGACTAACACACCTCTCACCCCCAACTAAACACCTTTCAAATGTCCCACTGCCACAGACCTGTGACTGGCACAGTGGATGACACAGATTTTGACCCCCAGGACTTGGTGCGACTGGCTTAAGTCTTTCTCTCTGAAACAACGGTATCCCCTAAGGAAACTCAAACCAGGAATTAACATGGTCAAATCTGACTTCTACTTAAAGGCCAGACTGGAGAAGATCTGAGCTTAGGAGACAGGTCACAAGGAGGCTGAAGAAATGAGGCGATGATGTCTGGGACTTGACAGTGGGGACAAATTTTCAAGAACTGATTAGAGGAGCTGGGGCAGCAGACCTCGTTGTGATCATGACCATCACATACTACAGCTGGCTCCCACCTGTCCACCTTCATACCCCTCTCCTCTATCTCACCCTAATTACCTTCTCTTATGCTCTCTGGAAATGAAAATGGCAAGTCCTCCCCAATCTCCTTGGTAGACAGGCACACAAAGTGCTTCACAACAGGAGATAACAAATACTTCTTTCCTCCCTTGTTCGGTTGTCTCAGTGCCGTGGCCCACACCTGGGTGCTCAATCCCACACTTGATCCCCAATCTGGAAATGTAAGATCCTGGAAGGATTCTCCCCCAAAAAATATCTAGGATGGGGTGGAAGGGCTGAAGTAGGAAGTCTTTTCAATCGCATGGATGTGGGCAGGGTTGTATTTAACTGGGTTGGGTTTGGCTAAGACACTTCAACAGATGAAAGGGAGGTGAGAGAGTTGAGGATTAATGAGACAGAGTGGTTACAAAGACCGCCCGTGAAATCGAAGCTGGCATAAGAACCTTGCCATGCTGTCCACCTCACCTCTTTACCCTACTTCTAAACAATGAGTAGAAAAGCACTCTTATGCCCACTTAAGGTTGGCTGTGCCATGTGCCTGATTTGAGTCAATTTGTTGGTGCTAAGTCCTAGATGGAGCAATTGCCAACAAGACACTCCCAAGCTCACTAATTCTGACATAGTAGCCAGCATTATTTGAAGTGCTGGCTTCCTCCATCACAGGAGTCTCTAAAGGACTCAGAAGGCCCCTAGCGTTTAAAGTAGTATAAACAAGAAATAAATGCTCTTTTTTAAAAACCTTTCCATCTGAACCACTGAAATGTTGGGACTGTTTCTTACCGCAGCACCACCAAACCTATCCTGACTTATAAAACTGGAAGAAAAGATATTAACATGGTGAGAGCTAACACAAAATGTAGGACACATTGCAGCACCAGGTGTTGATGAGTTGGAGTCAGACTACAAGAGAGAATAACTGGAAATAGGAAAATGCTGCTCAGAGAATTAGATTTATGGCACTGTCTAGCACATGCCATTGTAGTGAGTGGCAGAAATGGAGAGAGGGCAAGATCTTCAGAAAAGGTCTAGAAATGGGGAGGACAGCATTGAAGGGCTCGTACCAAAATCCTCAAAAGTTTAAAACTGTTAAACAGCCTTGGAGTGGCACCCACAAACTAACAGTCTTATTGTTTCCATCTGAGACCAAGTGATGAATGCAGAGAAGGCAAGGGATTTCGTGTCCACTTTTGTGTCCCCAGTACCTGAAACAGCGCTGTTACAGAAGACACTTGGTCAGTACATGCTGGATATGTGATCTGATGGAAGCAGAGCACATTACACCACACACTTGAGTAAGTAAATCTCACTGGGGAAAGAGTTTCCCCTGGCACTGACCGTCTCTGTTCTATTTTTCTGCACTCTATCTACTCTGGACCACAGTGGCTGTTTTCTCTTTGCCCATCCCCAACTCTCCACTGTTGCTTTATCTTCTTGTTGCAGGAGATCGCAAGGAATGCCTTTTAAAACCCATCCCCAGTGACCTGGATGCTGGGAACGCTTCACATCCCATCCCGCATGCTACTAAACACAGGTGCTGTTCTCTCCTGTCTTCTCCTTTTGTCCCATCTAATTCCATTGCCGAATGCCTTCCATTCTTTGTCCTAATGGACAAATCCTGCTTTTTACCCTCACAGACATTGCCCAGTTCAAGCTTTATCATCTCTGCTCTGGTCCTTAACCTTCTTGCACACTCTGTGCATCTAATTTCTGTAGAAGAATTTATTGTGTGACATTTTTACCTTGAAATTAGGCAAAACTTAAAATCCCAGTTGTTTTTTTTTTTTTTTTTTTTGAGTCAAGAGCCTAGATACAGCTTAGCCAGGTTCCATTGATTCAGGCCTATCACATGTCTGCAGTCAGCTGTTAGTCTATTCTGCCATGGTCCCAAACCCAGCCCGGTGGCAAGTCCACTTCTAGTTAATGCATATGACTGTTAGAAAATTGCAAATCCGGCTATTGGTCAAAGGCATCAGTTCCTAGACATACAGACCTGCCCACAGCACAGCTCATAATAATATGGCTGACGTCTTGTCCCTGAGAAGAGTAGGCACCTAAGAGGAAATCTAGACTCAGTCATGATGTCATCACTTCTAACATACTCTGTCCTTTAAGATGGGATCATTAAAATCTGCCCCTACTCCAGGAGAGAGAAGAGAACGAGGGTATGGATCCAGGGGTGTGGGGCCATTGATGACAACCTTAGAGACTGCCTGCCACACTCTTTTCAGGCCTCCGACCTCCTCATCTAAAGTGTAAATCTGTCACCTCTCCTTGCTCTGAAATCCTGATGACTCACCTGAACACCCAGAACACACTCTTTCATAATATGCCCCCACCTCCAGCCCATTCACGCCTTCCGTTCTGCACTTGAGCTCCCAAGGACTTTGAATCATCAGGCCACTATTCCTGTCACATGCCATTCCCTTGAAATGTCACTGCTTCTTAGGAAGTCAGCTCTGGGCTGCACAGGCATCAGATATTCTTTGGAGGTCTTCCTTTTCTCTAAAACAGCCCGCAGCACACCAAATTACTGCTCTCTCCAGTTGACTATGTCATGGGATCACAAATTTAACATGTTCAGGAACCCACGTATTTCTTCCCTAGGATTTAGCTGGCATTGCATCTTGGAGCCACCCATTCCCATTTCTTACAGAAGCCTGGCACATGGTCTTGGTATACAAGATCCTCACCAACTCCATTGGTGTTGTTAAAATGTCTAGAGGGCATTCATTTGCGATAGGGTGCTAATAAGTCAATATACATGCTACTAATAAAGACAATTATCCTCATCACCAGCTGCCTACACACACAGGAAGAAACTGGGCGAGCACAGAGAACTCTCTAGGGCTAGGCAAGGATGCTCCCTAACCTACTCCTCCAGTTACAGTCTATTCTTAGACAAGTTCCTTCATATTTAAGCTTCTGTTTCCTCATTTGTAAATGTAAACAACTTAGGTAGTCACTAATGGTTACCATATACCAGGAACTGTTCTGTATGTTTTAAATATGTTAATTAAGCAATACATAAAGCAGGTACTATAATCCCATTTTACAGACACAGAAATCGTGGCACAGAGTAATTTACGTCGCAAGACGCTGCTAAGAAACGGTAAAACTAAGATTAAGCGATACAGGCAGTGAGGGTGAGAATCTGTAGTAAAATTCACTTTACGGGTTTGTGTTGTGAAGTGTAATGAAATAATGCGAATTAAGGCAAGCGCAAGCAAGGCAAGGCTGACAGTAGGCATTCTTATTTTTAAACGCCAAGTATCTTGGCCTGGAAACGGAGAACTCGTTCAAAGCCTCCCGTTTTCTGCAGGAACGCAACAGAGACATCCGCACTGATGTGAGGCCTCCACTATGGAAGGCCTCCACTATGGAAGCTACTTAATGGTAGCTGATGGACTAGAAGGCCGCTTCCAGCAGGGCCTGGGTTCCAGGCATCTCTGAGCCGGTAAAGACCATGTCGACCGTGCCCTACGCCGCTCCCATCCCGGGTTGACAGGTTTCCTTTGGGAGCCCCGCACTCGGCAAAGGCTCGGGTTTCCACTACTGCAAGTTAGGGGGCAGAGCTGCGGCTCTTGCGCTCAACCTACGGTTCCCGCAGTTTTTCAGGCCGGTAAAGTTGATTCCTCCTCCCGGCAGACAGAGGGCACAAAAGCACATAGCTCGAATCCGAGGAGTTTGAGGGTACGGAAGTGACGTCACGAAAACGGAACTCTGCAGAGCTTGGGAGCAACGTTGAAAAGTTTCCCCAAAGCTCTCCTCCCTCCCACTTTTGGTTCCGCGAGGAGGTACTTAAGCGTGCTTTCCTGCTCTGACAATCTGGTTTATGTTTTCAGATGAGAAAAGTAAGTGTTCTAGATAAAAGGACCTCTCATATTCATTCAGTGCTTCCCCGCAACCCCTCCGAGCGTAAGAACCCCTAAAGAGGGCGGTGCTCGGCCTAAGGAGGACCCGGCAAGGGGTCTCAAAACTATAAAGACTCATGGAGGGAGGGACTTCCAGTGTCAAAGGAGTGGTTTGCTGGGTTAGGTTGCCCGAGTTAGCAAATAAAACTCAGGATGCCCTGTTAAACCTGAATTGCAGCTAAAGGAGTAATGTCTTGACCTAAAAATACCTCAGATTTTGCACGGATGAACACACACTCACAGAAATTATTTATATGCATTCAAACTTAACTGGTGTTGTTGGGTCCAGAGAGGTCGCACAAAGATGAGAACACCACCAAGTCTAATAAACCAGAAGCAAACTTTATTCCAGAAACCAGATCCTAGGAAAACCAGAAGCTAACTTAAAAATAAAAAAAAATAAAAATAAAGAAAAACACCGCAGGGCACAGAAGCTTATCAGCTAGCTGAGACCACAGCCAGTGTTTGCTAGGCTGTGGCAAAAGGTGGTTTTTGAACCCACTTTTTATAGTAGGGGCACCAAGCATTAGCTCTGAACAAAGGAATGTTTACGATCTTGCCCTGACCTGTGGGTCAGTCAACAGAGACCTGGAGGGGAGTGAGTTCTAACGTCAATGGGTCAACTATCATGAAATATGTTTTAGAGGAGATTACAGTGAAAGTCACTAATTGCAAGAAAACAGGCGTCTTAAGCAATTAGTCAGAAAAGGGACTGCTAGTAATACCAGAAGGTTAATAAATTAGAATTAACTGGTTCTTAGGCTGAGAACTTAGGAGACAGCAGAAAGCTTTTCACACTATCTCAAGGTAAAACTCAGATACTGACTGCCATACTTTACAACTCCATTATCAGAGCTCATTAATTAAACCATTGTGTTTGTCCACTGTCTCCTGGTACCTCCAGGTGTAAACTGGAGTCCTATGTCTCTCCTCTGGTGGTGCCAGTTTTCCATAACGGAGACAGTGTCTAACCCAGAGGTCACATATCTCTGTCTCCTAAAGGTTAACTCAGTTCACATCTGTCCTTTAACAGGGACTACTCTCAATTTTCAGGGCTCTGGCCTTGTAAATAAAAGAGCCAGTTATATAATAGAATGACCTAAGCTCATTGTGAATGATTGAGCCTTGATCTGCTGAGAAAGCTGCTGATAGTCTTTTCTCATTTTCCTAGACTTATAACTTTATATTTCTTTATTTTTACATTTTTATTTTTGGAATCTATATTTTTATTTTCTTATTCTTGAACTCTTCAGTGTCCTATATTTTACCAGGCAATCCTACCTCTAAAGCCACCTAGGAAGCCATACTAAGGCTTTCTATATGCCTACAAGTCTCTCACAGTAGCTAGCGCTAAGTGTTTCTAGTTCGGTTCTATGCAGGTGCATTCCTGACATTATTTGTAGGCCTCCCAGTTCATCCAATGCTGACTGCACAATTTAAGGCTACTCGGGATCTAAGCTATCAAACACCCTCTCAGACTTCAAAACTACGCTCCACCTCTAAGACTAGAGTATTTCAAAGTCACTAAGGAACTGAGAAAAGACTGGAGGGCTGGACAGAGAAGGGTTAATGTATCATTTATTGGCCTTTCAGTGTGAATCAGCTAAAGGGTTTTCAGCAGAGCTGAGAAAATCACCCGGAGGGAAAATGGGACTCATGATTCATTTCTCTGATGGCCAGAATGTCATAGCTGGTGATCTTACACAGAAAGGCTGTTTAAAATGCACCAAAGAGCTGGGTGGTGGTGGCATACGCCTTTAATCCCAGCACTTGGGAAGCAGAGGCAGGCGGTTCGAGGCCAGCCTGGTCTATAAGAGCTAGTTCCAGGATGGGCTCTAAGACTACAGCAAAACCATGTCTCGAAAAACAATAAACAAACAAACAAACAAATAAATAAATAAAATGCACCAAAGGGTGAGAGAATCCCTATACTGTTGCCTCCCTATGGCCCCTTTAACTACAGGAAGTAGGCTAGCTTGGACAGGTGGGTTTCCTGGGATTGGGTAGGGCTCTCAGGACAACATATCTCCCTGTGACTTCATGCGGCTCCCTGTTTGGGCCTGCTTCTCCCAGGCTGGAGGAAGACAGAAAGGAGGGGAAAGTTCCCACCAGGTCTCCTCCTGCTGCTCTTTTTAAACACCATCTTCCCAAGGTCCTGTCACATATGTGTTTCAGAAGCATGTAGGACTCTATACTCTGTCATTCCCTATTGCACTGTATGCCACTAGAGGACACACAGGGACTTAGCTCTGCACTGCCAGTCTCCACAACAGGTCACAGGCGCATTAAGTATTGAATAAATGCTGAAGGAATCACTGTCAGTGTAAACACTAAGCCTTGGGCTGGGGACTTGATAGCCATCTGTTCATTTGCTCTGATCTGGGTGATGAGAACACAGTGAACAAAGGGAGGTCCTGCTGTCAGGGGTCTCCCCTTCCAGGCAGCCTGAGAGGTGATGCACAGACAAGCATGCTGCCTGGTGTACGGACCAGTGACGACTGCTCTGAAGAATGGAAGGACATCCTGGGAAGTGGCTGTCTCTCAGAGGTTGATCTTGGAAGTCTTCTCCCAGGGAGAACATTCGAGTACAAGATCCTGAATGAAGTGGGTGAGCAGCAGGGAGACTGTTCTGGGGAGAGGGGGCGGTAGATACCGACTCGGCTGTGGGTGTTAGAGAGGAGGCTGGTGTGGCTGGGACTAGCGAGAGGGGGCATAGTATAGGAGTCAGAGGTGGTTGGTGAGGGCTTTCAGGGTCATGCTTAGGGAAATAAAGTCATGAGAGTGACAGGACCTGGCTTCTGAGTGAGGGTGGACTGTGTAGGAGGAAAAGGAAGAAACCAGCCTTTAGAGGGAGAGTTTGGGTGTCTGCTTTGGGCAGCAGCAGGTCGACTGACTTCCCAGGAGCAGATGAAGGAGAAGGCAGGGCTGGGTATGGAGAGAGATGGAGGGAGGATGTCCCCCGGTGAGGTCCTAGGATAGAATATGTCTGTAAGGGCCACTGGCAGTGACTACTTAGGACAGTGCTCTAAGGGGACAAATGCCCATGTGGCCAAGATGCAAGGAATTCAATGTCTGTGGTCAATTTCCTCAACAGTGACCCAAAGCCCCTTACCATTCATGACATTTAATGCTTTTTTTTTCTTCTTTCTCTTTGGAAAAGGAGGTAAGAAACGATGGAAAAGAAATGATCCCTGGGATTGGAGAGATGTCTCAGTGGTTAAAAGTACTTGCTGTTCTTGCAGAGGACCAAGGTTCAGTCCTTAGTACCACATGGCAGCTTATAACCACTGTTCCAAGGACTCTGACATCCTCTTTAAGCCCTGAGGGCACTGTGTGCATGTGGTACATGTATATGCATTCAGACAAAACATTCACATACACTAAATAAAAATTATCTTTTTTTCAAGAAGAAATGAGTATTAGTATTTTCAAGTAACTCATATCAAGGTCTGTCCTCAGAGAAGGAAATGTTACATAAATATACAAAAGATGCCTTTAAAAGAGAGAGCTATTCAAGCTCCATACCAAGCTGGAAGTCACTTCAAAAGCCACCAAGGCTCTCCAGCCCCAAGCTGCAGCCCAGAAAGCCATGGCTCACAAAGACTCTCCACCTTTGAGAATAGGTGCCTGTTCCAGAAGGAAATTGACCTGTGTGTCCCTCCAGATCCCCTCAAAAATGAAGTATGAGTGGGCCCAGATCTGCTCAGACAGCTGATGTGGTCATTTCAGGAATGGCCTCACAGATGCTGAGGCCGACATGAGAGTTCCTGTAAAGCATGGCTCTGGGTGGCTGGCGGGGACGAGGGAATAGCTCCTAGCGACATTCCTGAGTTGATGTCCTAAGCTTTCAACCTGCTCGTTTTCAAAACACAAAGACTAGACCCAGTTTTAGAGAGGAAGACACCCTTGATTTTGAAGAACACATGGCACACTGACTCATTAGGTGACCTCAAAGTCATATACAAGCCCCAGATTGACTGAAACTCTGAAGCCAAATAGCCAGGCTTAGCCCAAGAAATGCTCCCAAAAAGGCAGACGTCATAGTGAAATGTTCCAGATGGGCAAGGCACAAAGATGGTAAGAGTCATGTTGCCAGGGTTTGGGGGAGAGGAAATGGAGGGTGTGGGCTCACTCCTAGGAATACACTGGGAGTATTCACACTTACATTTTAAAGGGTGAATGAACTTGGGCCAGTGAGATGGCTCAGCAGGTAAAGGAGTTTTCTGCCAAGCTGACAACCTGAGTTCAATCCCCAGGGCTCACATGGTGGAAGAAAAGAAACACCTCCCCAAAACTGTCCTCTGACTCTCCGCCCCCCATCTCTCTCTCACACACACACACACCATGGCTCATGTGTGCCTGTACAACATCACACAATAAATAATAATTTTTCAAAAAATAAATGTAGATTTGTGGTATTTGTCTTTGTCTCAGTTTCCCTTAATTCAGGAAGAAGAGGCTTTGGGAAGCCTACAGGAGCTGGGAGAAGTCGAAATTTGAACAACTTTGCTCAGCACACACACCACAGCTTAAGACCATGAAAGTACAAAGAGGCCTGTGTCCTGATAAGAACTACCAGTCTGAGGAGACATTGGGACCCGTGGTACTGGATACCACAATGCTCTGTGCCAGCCTTGTTCTAACAGTTGCTGCCTGAGTAAGCCAAACGTGAGGGTTACTCTGCCTTGCCAGCTTAGAAGTAGAGTAAGGTGTAGTCTATGCAAAGTCTCCTGGGGGCAGGGAAGTGGAGCCAACATTGTAGCTCAGTATTTGAGTCCTGGCCTGGCATGCACAAGGCCCTGGGTTCAAGCCCCTAGTAGAGCAAAACAAAACAACAACCCCCATTCCTTTGCTCTCTTTCTGGAGTTTCTCTGGGCCAGGCCTTAGCCTTCATGGTGCATCACAGAGACCACAACCAGTCATAAGTTTAGGAAAGGTCACAGTTCTGATCCCAACCTCAACCAGACAACTCACCCTGCCTCATGACACCAGGCATGCAGGCCTGTGAGAAAAACAGGGATAAGTCGGAAAAGCAAATGCCAGCAGGTGATGCTAGGGCTCAGGAACACAGACAGGGCTGAGGTGAGGAATACGTTTCTACATGCCAGGTGGGCCAGGCTCTCTCTCAGTCTTGCTTTGTGAATGATTCCATTGAATAATTTTTTAAAAAACCTAAATATTTATTTGCTTCATATTTACAAAGGTGGGGAGGAGACTAAGAGAGACCCCAAGCACACACACACCCCCAATGCCTGGCTGGCCAGGCCCCTCACGCTGCAAAGGCAGACACAGCTGGAAGGGACAGGATTTATGTTGCATACTCTTGAACTACAGCGAGTGTAAGCCTGGTCCTATTTACAGGGCAGAAACACTACAGGTGGAGAGCGGGGGTAGCAGAGCAAGCACCAGAGTCCTGGCCAGAGGGTACCAGCTTGCCACCTTGCCCACCTCTCCTGAGGCATCTCCTTGGCCCCGCTGGGCTTCTCTGGGAAAACAGGCCTGCTCACATGATGCTTGCTGGGGTGAAGACAGGGCCCACACACAAGGTGTCTGTGATTTCCCAGCCGCAGGACAGAGGTTTGCACACATCCTCGGCGTCCGGGTCTTCTCCAGGCAGCAGCTGCCCTCGAAGCGCTTCCCTAAGAGCAAGAGACAAAAGGTGAAGGCAGCCAGCATGGGGACAGAAGCTCAGAGCTTCCTGTTTCCTGCTTCTATAGCCCTGGCCTCATTACACACATGATTCTCACCTGATCCCTAAGCCCAGCCAAGGGCAAGGACAAGGGAAGCCTGTGGCCCTTGTCCCCACTGTCTCTCTCCTGTGGCTTACACCACCCAATAAGGGAAAGGCTTCATGTTTATTGAGATTTTCCGTGCATCAGACATGGCGTCAGTCACTTTATCACCCCCTTCCGCCACCCCATTACCTAAGTTCTTTCTTCCAAAAGTACTGCAGGAAAACCAAACCATCTCCATTTTCCCAAAGAGGAAACACTCAGAAAGAAGCAGCCTGCTTAAGACTCCTCCCTAACAGGTGGGGAGACTAGGAATAAGCCCAGCTCTCCACACCCCAAGTTTAAGGCTTAAAAAATAGCTCATGGCCTGCCCTGCCTCAATCCCACAAACTGGTTCTTATCCTCCGTCCCGGGTGGATGAGCAGTCCCACCATCTGACCAGCTGCTCCAGCCCACACCCAGGCCAGCCCTGCCAAACCCTGCTCCCAAGCAACCCACTCCCTCATCTCTATCTCTCGCTGGGATCTGCCATCATTCCTGACCTGTCCCTGCTCCTCCACACAGGCACAGCACAGATACACTCATCTTTCCAAAAGGCAGAGTCTCCTCTCACACCACCAGCACCTTCTGCCACACTCAGTCCACAAGACTGGCCCCTGTGCATCCCCATTGTTCACTGTGTCTCTCCCCCACCCCCAGGCCACCTGAGCAGCTCTCACACATCCCTTCCCAGTGCCGTGCTGTCCCGAGCACGTCATCCACCCTCGCTGACTAATTCCTCCTCAGCATCCAGGTTTGGAGCCCTACTCATAGAGCACCTCTCCTGAGAGCAAGGGTTCAATGCCTGCATTCCTGACATCCCTTCACCGACAGCAGGGCAGGGGACATGGCTGAATCCCTCACACTGCGGGAGGCTAGCACCTGACAGTGGCTCGCTGAGCAGATGGGGTAGATGCTGAGAGGACACTAGGCGGGGAAACAGTACCAGGACCGCGCTAGCTTACCCTTTACCTCTGAGCTCTACCCTCCCTCTCCTACCCAGTTCCCCACCCCATTCATTTTCCAGACTTCCAGCACATTCCAGTCCCCCACAAGCAGGAAAACCTCTCTCTTGGGTGCTTCATACAGTCAGAGGTAGATGGGAGGTTCTGCACCTTCAGCTCCTTGTCTGTAAATGTAGGTCGGCCCAGTTTCTTAAAACACTTCAGTGGCCCCCTTCAAGACCAAGTCTAGGCTAGGCCTCCGGGGTTCTCAACTCACTCTTCCCTGAATGCCATTGCTTGAGAGACAGAGCTACAGGAAACTCTGTGACAGAACTGGGCCCTCTCAGGCCTCCTCCCTCTGTAGCCATCCTCTTGGCTGTCCTGGGCACCTAGGTTTCCAAGGCTTAGATGGCTTCTAGACACTTCCATGAACACCCCTTCTCAACCCACAGCCCTCCTTCCCCAGGGTCCTTCCCACTCTGTGCCGGGGTCTTTGGGTACAGATCTGCACCTTAGCTCACTCGACAATATTAGACACTCCTGTGCCCTCGCGGCCTAACAAAGAACAGGCCTCAAAGCAAAACATGTTAGAGGCCCTTTGACATGGGGTGACTTTCTGACATGCCCACTTCTCAGCATTTTTGCACCCGGTAATGAATGAAGGTGACTCTCTGCCACCTCATCCACCTGTAGCTGTTGGTGACAGTTGGGTTTTTATTTTGATTTTTGGCTTTGTCAGGATACACCCAATGGCAAAATGGCTGTATGGGCCTGCCCTGTACCCCACACAGGGTAGAAACAGCAGCTGCGTTGAACGGATGAACAGAATGTGACTTTCCTGGTCCCGTCAGACCTGGCATTTGGTGATGCTCCTGAGGGCTCTTGGATATAGACACCACTTAGTTCTGGGGGCGCCTGCATTTTTAAAAGTCCCTTGCAGCTGTCCCGCCCTCTGAGCCCTGCCATAGCCTGACACCCACTGTGTGGCCTCTCTGGAAATGATGCTGACCCTCACAGAGTTGTGTGGGGGGAAAGGACAGAAGGTGAAGTGCCCAGCACAGGGCTGGCATCAGGGCTCCATGGGCCTTGGCACCTCTCACCACACGCACCTCTCACCTTGCAGTAGACAGACAAGATTGGCATTACTGCCCCTTCCTAGATAGAAAGACTGAGGTCATTGACTCAACAAGCCATTCCCTGGTCACAGAGCCCCTGCCTGGCTGCCACCGCCAGCCCATATCTGCTCACAGCCTCCTTCCTGCACCCACAGCTAGAATAGTCTTCAAAAATGCTGACCAGACCAGACCAGACCACACTTCAAATCTGCCCTTGCTTTCTGCAACTTTCACTCCACCTCCAAAGCAGAGTGAAGCCAAATCTGGCCCTGTCTCCCTATACAGTCACAAACAACCTCCATTGAGGAATACACCCTATTCGTACCCCAACCTGCCTGCTGCCCCGCACCTCCTCAGGGAGCAGGCCTGGGCCTTCGACAGGGCTGGAGCCCCTCTCCAGTACAGCACCAGTCACAGAACTGTGTGCCCCTCCAGAGCTCAGCCTCACCTTTGACCACAGCCAGGTGCCCAGCACAGGCCTCACCTAGGCGGGCCAGGAGCTCCTTGCCAAACTGGATTCCAGAACAGCAGCTTCTCAGCTCTGTCTCGCTACTGCTTCTGCCCAGCTTGGCTCCCTTCAACCCACTTCACAGCGGGACCCCCTTACCAGGCTAGGCGGGACATGGCATAAGTGATTCTGTAGGCCTGGGTTCCCCCGAGGAGGGACTTTGTGTCCATGGTGTAGGCGCCCATGTTGTCAAAGACCAGCCAATCCCCTATGTGTAGCTGCGGCAGCCACAGGCCCTCAGCCACACGGTCACAGCCATCAACTGCTGGCCCGCACAGGCTGCTGCTGTACAGTGGTTGATCCGCGGATGGTTTCTGTAAGAGAGAGGACATCCCAAGCCCTCAGCACTTCCTCCCTCAAACACTTGCCATAGCTCCCAAAGTCAACAGGATGGACTGGGCGGTGTTTAAGGACTATCCAGTACCGCAGCAGGCAGAGCAAGGGGCCAGGGTAGTCACCCAGCAGACCTACCCATGTTTCTACTTTGGCTGTATCCCCTTTTCTAGGACCTGCCCTAAATTTGTGGCAGAATGGCTTTCTTTGGCTGTCCAGAGATGCATACTTCTCTGCATGTATGCCTTTTATATGTGAAGTCAGGTTCCAATGCTAGCTCTGTGACTTTGGGCAAGAACATAGATCTGCCTCTGTGCCTCTGGTTGCTTATTTGTAAAACGGGAATAAATATTGCCTGCTTTGACTCAAAGCTGCAGGAGTTCCACTACAGAGGACAACAGCGTCATAACCAGGAGGAGTTCCAGTGAGGGTCCAGCATCAATAGTGTAGCAGCAACCAGAGGCCTCGACCCAGACCAATGACTCTCTGCAATGAACACTTGCCGGGAAAGATACATGTACAAGGGGTCTACTGCACGACTCACTGTGTCACAATGAAGCTTCCATGACAGGATTTATTTTTTTCCTTTTTTCTCTTAAATTTTATTTTATTTTATTTTGCGGGGGAGGTTGCAAGAGCAGAAGTTGGATACAAAGGGATGGGTAAATGAATGGAATGGAGATGCATGATGTGAAAGACACAAAGAATAAATAAAAAGTCAGAGGAAAAATATCACCCGCTTTACAGGACCACTAAAAGGGAAAATGAGTCAGTGCACATAGAACATCTAAAAACAGCTGGCAGAGGGCACAAGTCCACAGGGTTCACATTAATACCACTGTGGCTGCTGCTGTCACTGGGTCTGTACTTCCAGCTGCACTGGCTGCTTTCAGGCCTCGGCTGCGTTCACACCTCTGCAGCCCAGCCCTGAAGTGTCCTCTTCTAGGATGCTTGGCCTGGAGACAGAGGCCAGCAGCCTACAGGAGAGTAAGACTTACCCTGACTCTGGTCCCTAATCCAACGGACCATCACATGATGGCCTGGCAGAGGCCACAGAGGATGAGTGGGTCAAACACATGCCTCCCACTTCAGTGAACTGAGGTTCTGAAGGCTGAGGATTTGCTCAAAGGCAAGCTTCTTCCTTCCCCCAAGCCCTAAGGCAGGGCTTCTCTGTGCAACAGCTCTGCTGTCCTGGAACTCGCTTTGTAGACCAGGCTGGCCTCGAACTCACAGAGATCCCTGGCCTCTGCCTCCTGAGTCCTGGGATTAAAGGTGTGCCTATCTCTTCTGCATGTATTAACTTTTTGAGAACCGAGTCTTTTTGAATGCACTCCTTCCTAGGCCAGGAGGGATGGGGGTGGGCCTTGGACTTCCAACAGGGCAGGGCACCATGCCCTCTTTCAAGGAAGAAGGGGGAGGGAGGAGGGGTGGGGGGTAGTGGGAGGGGACCGGGAGAAGGGGAAGAAAGGAAAAAAT
>PVIU01007861.1:67338-88249 GCA_004026605.1 Ondatra zibethicus | reverse complement strand
CTGATGTGGGGTTAGTGAAGATCTTTTCCCATTCTGTAGGCTGTTGTTTTGTCTTGTTGACTGTGTCCTTTGCTTTACAGAAGCTTTTCAGTTTCAGGAGGTCCCATTTATTAATTGTTTCTCTCAGTGTCTGTGCTGCTGGGGTTCTATTTAGGAAGTGGTTCCCTGTGCCAATGCGTTCAAGTGTACTTCCCACTTTCTCTTCTATAAGGTTCAGTGTGGCTGGCTTTATGTCGAGGTCTTTGATCCATTTGGACTTGAGTTTTGTACATGGTGATAGATAGGGGTCTACTTTCATTTTTCTACATGTTGATATCCAGTTATGCCAGCACCACTTGTTAAACATGGAAAGGCTGTGTCTTAAGAACTCCACTGATCCTAGGCAAACGTGGGTGACCAGTCACCCTACTTCTGCTTGACTTGGGTCCCTGGGTCCACACTGATCTAGCCAATCACCACCATAAAGGAGATGGCAGAAACTGGGCACCTGCAGCCCAGACTTTGCTCAAGGCTGCATACACAGCTGAGACCCAGATCAAGGGGCTCCAATTGCCGGGTTCAGACTGAACCCTCAGTGCTCACCTTTGGACAACACCCCGCCACTAAGCAACCTCAGCAGAAAGACTAAGGGGCTGAGTCTATTTACCACCTGTACTTGGGAATCATAGAAGATTTAAATGTGAATAGCCTATCAAAGTTTCCCCTAGCTCTCCACCCAAAGCTAAAATCCCAAACAGTGTCTTCCACAAAGGGTTAACTGGCTCCTCCTTGCACAACAGGATACATGCCGGCTCCCACAGAACTGTCTTCTAGAACTTCAGCTGTTAAACCACTTTCCTTTAAATGCCTAAAGTCTCTTATTGATTCCTTTGAGGGGTGTGGGGGGGGCGCACAGGAAGCTTTGTTTTGAGAAATGGCTCAAACTTGCTGTGTAGTCAAGGAAAACTGACCCTCCTGCCTCGGCAACCTAAGTGCTGGGATCACAGGTATGTGTCACCACACTCACCTCATACCCCTCGAGGACTAAACTGGGGCCTGTGCATGCTAGGCAAGCGCTCTGCTATTGATGTACAGCTCCAGTCCACACCAGGGAACATCAACAGAAGACAGCTGTTAATGCTTCCAGCTCTGTTGTGGAATAGAATATTTGGTTGTTTTTTTTTTTTTAATTTTTTTGGTTATACAAGATAGGGTTTCTCTGTGTAGCTCTGGAGCCTTTCCTGGAACTCACTCTATAGCCCAGGCTGACCTTGAACTCACAGAGATCCGCCTGTCTCTGCCTCCCGAGTGCTGGGATTAAAGGCATGTGCCACCACCACCCTACGGAATAGAATATTTGTGTGTTGCTTTTGTCTATGTTGTATTTGTTTAACTATGTAAAGATGTGTTGCTATTTCACCTTGCCTGCTTAAGGCACCTGATTGGTCTAATAAAAAGCTGAACAGCCAATAGCTAGGCAGAGGAGGAATGGGTGGGGCTGGCAGGCAGAGAGAAAAGGGGACCAGTCACCCCGGGGCCAGGCAGCCAGACACGATGGAAGTACATAGATGAAGTAAATTAGCATCAGGCAGCACATGGATTAACAGAAATGGGTTACGTTAAAAGGGAGAAAAGCTACAAACAAGCCTAAAGCTAAGGCCAAGCATTCATAGTTAATAATAAGTCTCTGTACCATGATTTGGGGGCTGAGGGTCCAAGAAAGCCTGCTCCACGGTCCTTTGACTGTCAGTCACATGCCTTGCTTTACGTAAAGCTAGAATGTCATCCTAGGCTTGCAACATCCACTTGGGTGCCCAAAGTGATGAGGGGCAGGGAAGACAGGTGCGTAGACACAGGTGCTCGTGTATGCCACCACAAGGTTTTCTTGCTCATGTTAGAAGCTCTGCTCCCCTGCAGGAACTGCTAGCCCCACCCCACTGACTCATAGCGACACCCCGGTGCCGTTTCTGAACGTGTTGTTGAGCCACAATCTGCCGCAGGATTTCCCCAGAGCTCGTACTCCAGCTGGATCCTGAAACCCACAAGACGGTGAGAAGCACATCAGTTATAGCCAGCCAAGTTCCCAGCTACAACAACGTGCTCCAAGGGTTTCCTTAGAAGCCATTTCTTTAGATTGCAGCATGTAGCCATAAACACAGTCTGAGGGACAGTTAGATGCCTAGTCCCACCCACAGAAGCCTTGTGAACTTACACTGTACCTGTAGCACAAACCAACAGTGACATCTGAAGCATGTATAGTCACCATGCCTACACTGGTTTCCACGGTAAGCACTCTGTGTTCTATGAGTCACTGTACTGGTTGAGGGGACACAGGCTGGCCTTGAATTCCTGATCCTCCTGCTTCTGCTTCCTGAGTGCTGGGATAACAGGCAGGTCACCACACCTGGTTCTGGTGTGTGCTTCTGCAGAAACTTTTACCTGGTGTCTGCAGTGCAGGAGGGTGGTGAAAGGGCTACTGCTCACCTGGAGAGGGGCAGGTGCTGCCAGGAGCCCAGCTGCCTAGAGTCTGAGGGCCAGGGATGGAGACTCGGCTCAGCCACCCACTGCTGCTTTGAATTAGCTCATTAATGCTGTTAAAAGTCCCAGCCTTGGCTTCTCAGACTGGGCAGTCTCCTCCTTGAAGTACCTATGGATGCCAGCAATCAGTGCAAGAAGGGAGATTGGCAGCTGAACACAGGCACTGTTCTGTGCACATCGGGTGGATGAAGCGGTAATTGGACACACATCCTGCTTGCTCTTAAATGAGGAAAGTGAGGCCCAGCAGATGGGTTTTCCACCTAAGCTCTGCAGCTCATCAGCTGCAGTCAAGTGGGTTGTAAGAAGCCACTTGGGACATCATACAAATGGCGGCTAATTCGCAACGGACAGCCAGCATAGGCAGGTAGCTGAGTGTTCAAGTCAGGCCACCTTTTCTTCTTGATTTAAATTGAGGCAGGCTTGTCTCACACTCCTGGACTCCAGGGATCTCTCAACTCAGTCTCTAGAGTAGCACTCTTGGCTCCTAGCCAGCACTTTGTATTGTCTGTCTGTCTGTCTGTCTGTCTTTCTGTATGTATGTATGTCGATATGCTCCTATTTGCAGGTGCTCATGTGGGTGTGCCTGCACATGTGTGCCCATGCATGTGGAGACTAAAGGACAACTTCAGATGTCACTGCCCTGTGGCTCAGGGTAGGCCAGGCTGGTTGGTCAGTGACAACCCCCTCCCCAGAAGGATGCACCGGACTCCAGCTCCTTAGCATTGAGATTGCAATCCTCCAGAGTTTTCATTTAACTCGGGTGTCTGTGATAAGAAGCAGGCATTTTACCTGTCAAGTCATCTCCCTAGTTCCAATTCAGCACTCATATGGCTTCCAGCTCAAAGTACAGCCACAGTGGTCACCTTAACAAAATGTGTCGCTCCTTAAATGCTGTAGCCAGTTCTAGACACCTCCTCGCCCAGGCACTCGAGGTGCACAGCGAAACACACCGACCACCTTCACCTTTTCTTCCCACAGCATGCACTGCCTTCCCCCCCATACTCAGGGACAGCCGCCCAGCTCCCTCAGCTGCAGCAAGGTGACCAAGTGGGGGTAGCTCAGGATTCTATCTGTATACTCAGAAGCAGGCTAGACATGGGAGAGGCATTCAGTACACACCCAGTGAGAGAACAAATTCCTCCACACCAGTGGTTCTCAACCTGTGGGCTGAGACCCTTTCGCTGGGGTTGCATAAGACCATTGAAAACACAGATATTTACATTACAGTTCATAACAGTAGCAAAATCACAGTTATGAAGTAGCAACAAAAACAATTTTATGGCTGAGGGGGTCTCCACAACATGAGGAATTGTAGTAAAGGTTCGTAGTATTAGGAAAGTTATAGATCACTGGTCTAGACAAAGAGGAATATCCAGAAAGATGATGTCAGGTTAAGAAAGGCAGGCTTCCAAATTATTCACATAAAATAACCCCACTAGCAGCAATACATTATTCTTGAACATACATGTGTCACAGAGAAAAGATCCAGGAAGATGCACACGAAAATATTTCTTGCGGTTATGTCTCACAAGCAAACAGAAACAATTTTTAGCTCCAATGTATTCTAAACACTATACAAAGACCAGGTACTGGGGCTGTTTTCTACAGTCCTTGCCCAGCATAAATGCTCTGGGTTCCATACCCAGCAACACATACAACTGGGTATGGTGGCGAACACCAGCAATCCCAGCACTTGGAAAGTAGAACTAGCAAATTCTAAGTTCAAAGCCAGACTCAGGTACAAGGTAAGTTCCAGGCCAGCCTGTGCTATAAGAGGTCCTGGAAGGCGGGGGAACCATGTGTTATTGTATCTCACGTAACTACAGAAGTATGTAGTTAGTCACAGAAGACCCAGACAGGAGGTTGGGAGAGATGAAATTTCCCACTTTCCCCAGTGTTCTGCAGTGTTTTCACCCACAGCCGCAGTGCAGAGAGAAACAGCACTGGATCTCCAGGCCCTGGGACTCAGCAGAGCTCTAGCTGCAGGGAGAGACTCAGTTGGAAAACTAAAGTGGGGCATGATAGAGGAAGACAGAGAACATGCAATTATCTATGAACATTTTCTTTACCATTAATGTGCACTGAGATAAGATGGGGGGTATGAACACGATCCAGACAACTGGAAAATTAAGTCCAGCAACAGTCACAGGGACCTCATGGTCACACGTAGGGGCATGCCCACCCTGTCCCAGGCACAGGGACTCCCTGGTCACACGTGGGGGCGTGCCCACCCTGCCCCAGGCACAGGGACTCCCTGGTCACACGTGGGGGCGTGCCCACCCTGCCCCAGGCACAGGGACTCCCTGGTCACACGTGGGGGTGTGCCCACCCTGCCCCAGGCACAGGGACTCCCTGGTCACACGTGGGGGCGTGCCCACCCTGCCCCAGGCACAAGGACTCCCTCGTCACATGTTGGGGCGTGCCCACCTTGCCCCAGGCACAAGGACTCCCTCATCACAGGGTTATCCTGTCTGTAAAACCTCAGGACATTAAATTAAAAAGTACTGAGTCAAGGCCCTGACCTCAGAGAGTTAGCCAAATGATCCCAAAGATAAAATCCTGACAAAGGAAGTCAGGGACAGGGTGAGGGGCAACTCTGGAAAGCAGACCTTCTGCACACAAAGAAACCGCACAAAGTCCACAAAACTTCCAGAGGGACCTGAGGCAAAACTCAAGAGTCTCCAGGCGGTTAGAATGTAATAGACAGCTGAGTTTTCTTAAAACTGATGGGCGAATGTGGGGTAACTACCAAAGGTATTTCTTATTTTGTTTGTTGGTTGTTTTTTTAAGACTCGGTTTCTCTGTGCAGCCCTGGCTGTCCTGGAACTCATTCTATGGACCAGGTTGGTCTCGAACTCACAGAGATCACCTGCCTCTGTCTCCTGAGTGTGGGGATCGAAGGCGTGCGCCACCACAACCAGCCCTGAAAATATTTCGTAGTGCCACATCTACTTGCAGGTCTCTTTGGTTTGAATCCACAAGAACCTTTATCATAGTGACTCTCAAAAATGTAAGTTACATTTCAATGAAAAGATGGACATTAGATTCATGTATGTGTACACACACACGCACACTTGTTCTGAATTTTCTTTCTACACCCATCATCAAGCAATACAAAGCTCATTCCTTAGCTATAGGTGAGAAGAAATCCTATAATTCTGGGAACAAGAAACCAAGTTATTAGAAACAACCCGCAGATATCTGGAAATTGATCACATTGGTTTTACTATAATGCTATTCACAAAGCCTGGGCCGAAGGCCACCTTTGGCCTGAGGGTCCACTGGACAGTCCTAACAAATTAGCAGCTATTGACTGGCTGTCTATTTAATGAACAACCCTGGGCTGCTGCTGAAGGAATGGAGAGGGCAGTGAAGGAGGGGCCAGAGAAACAGTTTAGGATACAATGAAAGGAAAGAGAAGCCTTGGAGGACAAGGATCCCAGGGTGACCTTGACTTTGTCATTCATGGCCACGACTGGCTACCTAGCAGGGCCATCTACAGTTCACATGAGATAATGTATGCACATTGGCTTGAGAGTAGAAGCCACAGTGTACCACAGAGGGGCGGCTAGATATGTTTATCACTTCCCAGAGTTACTAACCCGCCCCACCAGCCCCAAAATCTTGCCTCATCCCTTCTGCCCAGTAACTGACTCAGGGAAAGGCAAGATCCAGGTCAAACCAATCAGGTGCAATCAGGTTTAGCCTGGTGACCACCTTCTTTTCTCTGATGGGCTGAGGCCAAGAAAGGCCAATGATTCAGGCACGATGGTGTACCATCTTGGAATGAGGGGCCAGGAGATCGTACCTCAAGAAGGGACCAATAGTGAAGGAGAAAACTATGTCAGGACCTCTTGTTTAAACCCCAAATAAAGCCTCACCTGAAGGTCAATGTGGATAGGCAACTTGGTGGGATTTAGAATTACCATGGAACCAAATCTCTGGGGAATGTCTGTGAGCGATGACCTAGGTTTGGTTAAGTGAAATAGGAAGACCCTTCTTAAATATGGGCAGTGCCACTCCATGGCCTGGGGACCTGGCCTGTGAACAATGAGCGATGGTTTCACCTCTCTCTCTCGGCTTTCTGACTGTGGATGCAGTATGACCAGGTGCCTCCGGCTCCTGCAGCTACGCTTCCCACCATGGAGGACTGCACCTTCAAACCGTGAGCCAATAGAAAGCCTTACTTCCTAAAGTGGCTTCCATCTGATATTTCCTCACAGCATCTAGAGAATGACTAACCCGGGGAGCTACCTCTGAATGCATGCCCCAGTCTCCGCAGCCAACAAATCTGCTGCTGCTTGCAACCCAAAACCTGAAAATGCAGCAATGGGATGCTGTGAGCTCATCACACCCCAATGTGGATCCAAAAAGGGTCTGCCTGAAGGAGATGGGGGTGGTCTGGAACACCCAGAGACAAGAAAAAAGGCAATCATGGGCAATAAAACAAGTCATTGCTGGGCTTGCCTCAATTCGCTTCTTATCTTCTAAGACCAGAAGGGTCATAGGTTTGGGGTGGGAGGGATTCTCAATGATAAGCTGAAAAATGAGAGTTTCTCCCAGTCCCATGCCTGCATAAATTCTCTAAACGTTTACTGATTCCCTTTTATGGAAATTGCTGAAGGGACCCGAGCAACAATACCAGGAGCTGCTGATTTATTTCAGATCTTTAAAAATTACTCAGGGTCTTCAGTACCGAGTTCATGTTCAAATTAAGTTTGCCAGAAATCTAATTTGGGATGAGTAATTTAATTTGGCTACTGCAATTAAAAGTTGTGCAGTATTTGTGACTTAAAGGAAAACCATGTTAGATTCATCTAATCTGATTAGAGGAACATCATAGCTCGCTCACGTTATATCTGGAGCAGATAAACACTGGTTTCTTACACAGTCACTTGGGAGACGGAAGGACTAACCTCTCATCCGAGCAGGTGGGTACCAGCAGTGAGCGAGAATGCCCAGACACCATGACTGTGCAGCCTGGAATTCACACACCCAACACATCATCTGGAACCACCCATGAGAGTTGCAGATGAGCAAAGTGAGGCCTTGAATGGACAAGAGATTTGCTTTTGCTCTCATAGCTGCAGCCCAGTACCCCATGCACAGTGTGGGCCTCCAGCACTTGTGCTCTTTGTAAGATTGTATGCGAACAAATGTGTGGGCTGGAGACGGAGCTCAGATGTCCTTGCCTAGCGTGCAAGAAGCCCTGGTTCCCATGCAGCACGGTGTTGTGTTGGTACACATCTGTAACCTCAGCACTCAGAAAGGATGGGGTGCAAGGTCATCTTCTACATACCAAGTTCAAGGTCAGCCCGAGCTACCTGACAGCCTGTCTCAACAAAACACTCGCACTAGAGGGTCGGAGATGTTCTTGCTACCTATGTAACCAAGACATAGAGCTGTTAGATACCTTCTGTCCATCTGTCAATCTCTCTGTCCTTTTTATTTATTTATTTATTTTGAGAAATGGCAAGATGTTGGTCTCACAATCTCCATGGCAACTTAAGATAAGCGTCCCCTAGCCTTCTGTCAAGTCCAGTATATATATAATTTTTGAGAGTCCCACATAGGCCAAACTAGCCTTGAAGTTTTGTTAAGTACCCAAAGCTGAGCTTGAATTTGTGCTTCCACATTCCGAATGCTGAGATCAGGGGCTTGTCCCACCATTTCCAGTCCACTTTCTTAATGACTATTCTAATCAGCCTTAAATCCAAGATCATGAAAATTGATGTTAAGCACATTCCAACCACATGATGGAAAGAAAAAAAAACAGTTTGCATTACTTTTGGAAAAGCTATTAGCCTTAATGGGTAAAGCCAGGGGGTGTGGCATCATGTTTCAGTCTCAATGCAGTTTGATCAAAGAAAATTAGATTATAAAGGGAAAAAAAGCTAGATAAAATATCTGCAATATCTTGACTTAATACACAGAGCTACATAAAATTCCCTTAAATGTTGGGTGAGAGGATAAAACACTGCAAAATAAAAATGAGACAGGACACAGCTTACACACATGCACACAATACCAACATTCAAGTCCATTAGCAAGCGAAGTTTGAACAATGCAATATAGTTTTCATCTATAAAATTAGCAAAGACTGAAAAATCCCGAAATGCTCCAGATAGCTGAGAACACTCTCAAGTTCGAACCGTCAGACATTACTGATCCGATGTAGATCAGCCTGCCTTCTAGGAGGCCAGCTGGTTATGAGCATTGAAGCTCACTCCCTGGAATTTACCTGAAAGGAATAATCAGAGGCATAGCCCTTTATGCACAAGGACATTTATAGAAGCAGTGTTAACAGTAATAAAAACGTAACTCCACACAATAGAAAAGTGTTTAAATGAATTATGACATGCCAATAGTAACACACAACAATATTAGCACCAAGATTCAATATGTTTTAGGAAAAGATCTAGAGAAAGTCACCTGAAAACAAAGCTAAAATTTTAAACCGAACAAAGCAAATCCATTTCATAAAGAAACATACACTAGACGGATGATTAGGTGGCAGCTTGGGCAAGATGTGCAGCAAATACAAGCAACTGCTCAGCCAGGGACTACAACTCCCAACACCACTTGTATCTACATGATGTCTATTCCCACCAGAAGGCCCTGGGTGAGACTGGAAGATTGCTACTGTGGTCAGAAAGTGGTGTGTCTCCACGCCCTCATCTGCTTAATGGACGTAGAGGACCTTCTAGGTTCTAGAAAAGGGAAAGAGCCCGAGACCCTGAATCATGCTCTGGAGGCAGACTGGTACCAAGCAGAACCACCTAAAGAGTACTGAGAAATCAGCACCTGTTATAGTGAGAGTCTGGAGTTCTGTTTCCTCAACTAGTGTTAGCCAAACACACACATACACACATACCGGGGTGGGGGGATGAGAAGGTACCAAATTTTGTCTGATGGAATATCCTAGTCAGATTATAAGGAAATAAGAAAGTGTATATGGACTGACTGTGTTGTGTGCATACATGTGGCTGTTGAAGGACGATTTGCAGAAGCCATTTTCTTCTCCCATGTGGCCTGGGATGGGATTCAGATGGTCAGGCTTGGTGGCACCTCTAGCTGCAAGCTGTCCGTTTGTGCCTGTGGTTGCTTTGTTAAGTCAGGATTCAGGCAAGATTTATGTTTTTCTTTTTAACAATCTTTGAAAACTTTAAGTTAGCAAACAAAGTACCGGGTTTCATTATGACACGTTCATACATTGCTGCCACTGCAGTGTTCTGCTCGCTTCTCTTCCCTCACCGTCTCTCTCTGGTTCCCCTTCCACCCCCAAATAGTGCCTCTCTCTGTTCTTATGTTACATATATTCCATTACTCCATCTTTTCTCCCCCCTACTCCCTTAGTTTTTCTTTCCTGTTGCAATTTCCTTTCCATGTTTAAAAAGAAATCGTGTGTGTGTGTGTGCATGAACACATGCATGTGTGCACTCGTGTGCTCGTTCATGCACATATTCACGCATGTAGAGGTCACCATCAGGCGCTTTTCTCAACTGCTCCCCACCTTAGTGTATGAGACAGTGTCTCTCACTGACCCTGGAGCTAAGCACCTGGCTCGGCTGGGTGACCAGGGAAGCCCCTTGGGGTCCTCTTGTCTTTGTCTCCCTGGCAGGGTCGCAGCTTTAATGCAGCTTCTAGAGATCGGCACTTGGGTTCTCCGTGCGGTGAGCATGTCACCCCTGAGCTGTTCCTCCGGCCTTTGTACATCTCCACCCCATGGATAGTTCACTCAAGTCTCAGACTGATCACAGACTGTCTTCTCCCATTTCCGGTGATATTCATTTCCTGGAGAAGCTCATGTCCCCTCCCCCCTTTAAGCTGTGACTTCATTCTGTCTCGCGAGCTTCAGCTGCTCCCCTTTACTTTCCTAAGAATACTTCAGGCCAGTCTTATTATTTTTATAGCCAGAACAATAAAGTATAGCAAAGAAAAGGGGCTCCTAGGAATGCTGGCCTTCCTAAGTCATCTGCTCCATCAACTATTGAAACTCGGTGTCTGTGAGCGCTTTCTGAAAATGGCCTTGGTGTGGGCTTTTCCAAACCAGGAAGGTACAGTGACATCTCGGGCTAATTGTTCTTCCCAACATACTCTTTTTGTCTGCCTCCCTCCTTCACTCTCTCCATTCCCCTCCCTCCTTCCCTCCCTCCCCCCCACTTCCTTTCCTTTTGTCTTAGGCAGGGTCCCAGGTCTTAGACAGGAGGGAGGAGGGAGGAGACACTCAGTGGGTGAGGTGACTGCTGTATAAGCATGAAGACCTGAGTTAGGGTCCTGGGCAGTCAACTCTGTGTAGCCGAGGCTAGCCTTTTACTTCCTTCTACCTGCACAGCCTGGGTACTGTACACTGCCACACCCAGCTTCTTTTTACCTTTTAACCCCATCTTCCCTTCCATCTCAGTGGTGGAACCTACCATTCTTTGTGCAATGAATGGTCCCTTTCTACTGGCCATCACCTCCTGCCTACTGTGAGGGCAAGTGCTCAATTTTCCTGTCTTTTCTTTCTTCTTTATTTATTTTTTTCTGTGTGTGCATGCATGCGTGTTTGTGTCTGCGTGTCTGTGAGACACATGAGTGTAGGTGCCCACAGAGGCCGAAAGAGGGTGTCAGACCTCCGTGGAACCGGTGGCTGTGGCCCACACAGGTGGGTGCAAGGAACCAAACTCAGGTCTACTGGAAGAGGAGCAAGGGCTCATAACTGCCGAGCCATCTCTTCAAGCCTGCCTCTTACCTCTCCTTCCCTCCTTCCCTTTCTTTCTTTAGAAACTGTAATAGAAACACACACTTGGGAACAGGAGAAAAGGAAAGACCAAATCATTCATCTTCTCAGCCCAGAACACTACCCCTCGTGTACACAAGCATGAATCGATGAATATAGCCTCAGTATTCTGAGTGAACACTAAATATATTCAAAATATTTATATCATACATAAAGGGCATTATAAATACCATACCATATGCCTGTGTGTACCCAGGACGTCACGAGGAAGGAAATTAAGAACTCCCTAGGACCGTCTCCAGGGCGGGGATCCTCCCTCACCCTTCTCTCTCCTCCCATTACCATCCTGAAGGTCTTGTCTCTTTGCTCACTTCATTTTCTTCCAGGTTTGCTCACAAACACTGTATAAACAGTTCCCCGTGCAACCAAACTTCACGTCACTAGCGTCATACTGCATGTATTCCGTAACCTTTTCCCTTTCCTTAGTGTGTTCCATGTTGTCCATACTCATCATATTCCCATCTGGACAGTGCAGCTGCACATAAAATTTAACAATCTTGTCACACTGCAGAGTGATTATTAATAATGATATTGTTCAGAGAGAACCATCTTATCTGATAATTACTCAACTGCTGGACAGGCATTGTGTGTATGTGGGTGTCCTTGTCTGAACTGCCAGTAACTCCATCGTATTTTCCTTCACAACAGTTGAGGAGTTGACTGTCAAAGGTGGTATGAAGGGATACAAATGTGTGACAGCTCAGTGGGTGAGAGGGTTGTTCCAAAAGCACGAGAACTTGGATTCAAATCCCCAGAGCCCACAGGAGCGGTGGGAAGTGAAGACAGGAGGATCACTGGGCTAGCTGGCTGCCGGCCTAGCTCCAGGGTCAGTGAGGGATCCTGCCTCAAGGGAGCGAGGCAGAGGGTGACAGCAGGACACCTGACATCCTGTTATGGTCTATGTGTGTACATACAGATGTGCAGAGAGAGAGCGCACGTGTCACAAACACATACATCAAAAGAAATGTAGATGAATCATATAGCTTTTAATACCTATGCTGAAATACCACCGGAATCAGAGATAATCATTTAAGAAGTATTGGGGCGGGGCTAGAGAGGTGGCTTAGTGGCTAAGAGCATGTAATGGCTATTCTTGATTTTCAACTTGACTATATCTAGAATTAACTAAAACCCCAAAATGCGGGGGCACAGGCACACCTGTGAGGATTTTTTTTCTTAATTTGAAGTGGGAAGATCCACTTTTAATCCAGATCTTTGAGGTGGGCCACGCCTTCTGCTGGAAGCCTATAGAAAAGACATGGAAGAAGGAAGCTTTTGTTATTTCCCTGCTTGCTTTCACCGGGCTGGCAAGTCCAATCCTTCCCTGACATTGGAGCCTGCATCTTTGTGATTCCAGCATAAACTGAAGAGCAGCCTAGACCACTGTCAGCGGCCGTGGAAATACACAGCACATGGCAAAAAAAAATTCAGATGTCAGCCCACCAGAGGAGTAATTATCTGATGGAGGCTAATCCTGTCCAGGCAAGGCCTATAGGACCATCGACTCTGGAAACTGTTGCTCACTTTTGCTAAAGCAGCTTGGTGTCTCCCCAATACCTGCAATGTAGTGTGTAATCTCATGTGATGTGTATATGTAATCTCATGATGGCATCTCAATCGTGGGCACATATATCTGTGAGTGGTCAGGAAGATGACTTTTCATTTAGCTGTATAATTTTGATGTATAGAAAATATACTAGGACAAGCTTCATAACTAGATCTATTTGTCCCATGAGGACTGTAGACACTGAAAAGCCCGCTTTGTTCCTTTGGCTCAGACTAACTGCATACATAGCTCTCTTTCACCTCAGACCAAGTGCAAACTGGACTAAAGGCTTTTCGTAAATAGATCATAAGTTTAAAACTTTGTACAAGGTCAGAGTCGCCAATGTCCAGCTTAGGTTGCTACACAAAGCCCCCTAAGGAAAGCATGCCAATACTTCACTTGCCAAACCTGCTGATAAAAGACCTATGTCTCAAAGTTTGTCACTGGGCACTTTGTCCCCCTGTCTGGTCATGATCTTACTCCTGCAACCTTGGAGCCTTGTATTGCCATGGTAAATGGCTCCGCTACTTATCACTCATCCTAGGAATGTGCTTTTGACCAATGAGAGGCAACTCTTGTAATTTTTATATTGCTTCAATGCTTCTGTAAGGAGACAGTTTTTAGGCTGGAGGGGAAGAAGCTGGGAGGGATTAGAACTAAGACAGGAGAATTAGCATAGAAGCAAAAAAATAGAAACTGATTTGGAAAAGCACAGTGTGGGAGAACTCATTTACCCTCAGATACCCTAAGAAAAAGGTTTCTTTTGCTTGCTGTAGCATCCAATCTGAACCCTGAAGAGGATCTTGGGGCTGGACCCCAAAGGACCTCAAAAGACATCCAGCCCAACGAACTGAACAACTTCTAGATTATTGAACCCTCCAAACATAGGCAGCCATTGCTGGAGTAGCTAGACCACAGCCTGTCAGTCATTCTAATAAATCCCCTTTATCTATCTATCTATCTATCTATCTATCTATCTATCTATCTATCTATCTATCTCTGTATGTATACATATGTGTGTATACAAATATGTGTGTGTATAGATAGAGAGAGAGAGAGAGAGAGACAGACAGACAGACAGACAGACAGACAGACAGATTCATTCTATAAGTTCTGTTACTTTGGAGAACCCTAACTAACACAGAACACTTACCGCTTTTGCAGAAGACCTGGGTTTGCTTCCAAGCATCCACATCAGGTGACTTACAATCACATGTAACTCTAACGCTACATGCCAACACCCTCTTGTGGCCCCTAAGAGTATGTGCACACATATTGTACACACATATTCAGGTATACACATATAAAATAAATGAAATCTTTTTAAAAAGAGGCATTTAGGGTAATATATGAAAACATTATTTTACTGGTGTATTAATTTTAACCCTTTTTTACACAAACTTTGAATATTTTGTATTGCATTTGGTTGTCTGTCTTTCCATATGCCCTAGCAACATCCTTGTGCTTTGGTTTTAACTGGAACATTTCTCGTTATGAAGTTATTAATTCTGCCATGTCGCTTCCTGTCTTCATTTCCAGTGTGTTTACATGAAGGAATCAGCCACCTTTCCCCTTGTAACCCGACTGACCACACTTTCCTTTTAGACCATGTTTCCTTTGTATCTAAGAATATTCAGTTCCATAGATTTTCTATGCCTCTCTGTGTTGCACTTTGTCTGATCCATCTCTAATTGATTTTGGTGAAGCCCAGATGATGTCTTGCAAATTGCTAACAAGGTATCCAAATTATTTATTGAATAATCTATTGATTTTCAATGACTGCTTTGTAATTTATTAAATTATTTACACAAGGGTCTATTTCAAAATCATCTACCTCATCCGTTCTCCCTGTTACAGGGGCACTGTAGCATTTTAATTAGAAAGGTTTCAGATTGGATTTCACTTTTTCATGATTGAAAAGTATATGACTGTGTGTGTGTGTGTGTCTGTGTGTGTGCGCACGCATGCACACGGATGTGTACCTGTGACAAAAGTGGGTGTTTGGGTGTCTTTCTCTATTGCTCACCACCTTATTTTTTGAGACAGGGTCTCTCACTGAACCTGTAGCTAGGTGGGCCAGTCTGTGAGCCTCCAGGATCCACCTGTCTCCATCTCTCAGGTCACGGATGTATGACCACACCCATCTCTTCCATGGACAGCTCCACATGTCTGCAGGAAGCATGTCACCCACTGATCCATTATGTCCCCAGCCACACACACTGCATTTAAAAGTCTGGCAGCGCTATACTGTTTGACGACTATTAAATCTAACTGTCCCCCAAACCATGTCAGCATCTCCCTTGACATTCTCAGGGACTTACTTCCCCAGACAGACTTAGCACCATCTTGGGAAGTCTAAAAGCATCCTGCTTTCACCCTCAGGAGGGCGACAGTGAGCTGGGGAACTAATTCCTAAAATATCCAAGTCCTTACTCTTCACCATACCGTCTAGAACAGGGTTCTTAGTTAAGATTTTAAGTCTCCTTGAGCTACACCTAAGCAATTCGGAAGGGATGGTAACTGAGACAGGGTGTGATTGCTAATCTTGGTTGTCAACTGGACCACATCTGGAATCAACTGAAACCCAAGCAGCCAGACACACCTGTGAGGAATTTTCTTGACTGGCTCATTTGAGGTGTAAAGACTCATCTTAAACCTGGGTCACACTTTCTGGGTGTGGATGAAGGAAGCCTTTGTCTTGTGCCTGCTTGCCCTCTCTCTCACTGGCAAGCTCATCTATCCTGCTGTTGAGGCGTCGATTCCCGTGTAGGCTGGAGACCCAGTGAGACATCCAGCCTCATGGACTAAGCAATAATCAGATTCTTGGCCTCTCTGTCAGGAGACAGCCATTGGATAGCTGGACCACACCTCACGAGCCACTGCAATAAATCCCCGTATATGTTCATCTATCAGTTCTGTTCCTCTAGAAAACCTGAGGAACGTCATAGGGCCTCACTGGGTCACCCTGGCATGTAAACAAGGCTGGGCTTCAACTCAGAGACCCTCCTGCCTCTGCCTCCCGCGTCCCAGGATTAAAGATGTGCACCTCAATGGGCTCTCGTTTTCTTGACAATATTTCTTCTCCAGGGTACTGTTTTCTGACTCTGTATCTGCTAAGATGTAAGGAAAAGTGCTTACGAGTCCCAGTGCTGTTTTTGCTGTTTTGCCCCCACTGGTCAGTGGCGCCCTCCAGTATTTCCTCAGTACGAATACGCCCACAGCCGTCCTCTTTCTTACCCAAGTTATGCTCATTTACACAGATTCCCTTCTGAGCTGGGTCTGCAGTCCAGTGTATAGTATAGCTACCAGGAATTCCCAAGGCTCAGCCCCTAGCAACAGCAAATAAATGAGTAGTTCAAGGCTGCAGAGACAGAGTGGTTAGGAGCACATGCAGCCCCTGCAGAGGATCCAAGTTAGGCGGCTTGCAACCCCAAGAATCTGACTCCCTCTTCTGGCCTCCACAGATACCTTCACTTGTGTGCACAGGCCCACATATAGAAACACACAATTACATATAACTAATTTTTAAAAATATTTTTAAAAACTTAGAAGTTCAGTTGATTGAAAGTACTGGAAGAGGGCTGGCGAGATGGCTCAGAGGGGAAAAGCACCTGTGGCTAAGCTGGACCAACTGAATGCGGCCCCTGAGACTCACACGGTGTGAGGAGAGAACTGATCCCTGCAGGGTGTCCTCTGACCTCCACACATATCCCTTGGCAGCCATGTGCCCTCTCCACATAAATACATAAACATGACAAAAATAAAATGCTATTAGATTGATGAACTTGTTCTACCTTTTATCTAAACAATTTAAGTAGAAACCATGGAAATAGACACACACAACATCAGCCCAGCATTTCGGGGATAGAATCTCACAGGCTACAGCAGAACGCACACACACACATATTTCACTGCTGAAATCTACTTGCTAGAATTTTATCTAAGATCCTCACATTCTAAAGTGAGACGGTACAGCAGTTTCTCCTGGGGACTTGATAGTTTTGATATCAGGGTCATGTTTGCTTGGGGCGGGGGAGTTTTCCATTTTTCCCCTGTAAAGTCAGAACAGTTTATATAACATAGGATGATCTGTTTCTTAAGGATCTGAAGGGTTTTGCAAGGCCTTTTCAAGTTGTAAAGTATTCTGCCTGGCATTGCTGCGTGTGTGTGTGTGTGTGTGTGTGTGTGTGTGTGTGTTATAGCATGCGTGTGTATGTGTGTGGTATTGGTCCTTATAGCTATTACTATGTTTGGACACATTTAAAGCAATGGGGCTTCAGAGACAATCAGACAGTTCACGCACAGCACTCCTGCAGGGAACCCACACCGGTCAGCTCACAGCTTCCTGAAACTCCAGCTCCAGGGAACTCGGTGCCCTCTGCTGCCTGCAAGGACACTGTGAGTGCACGCACGCACACACACACGCGCATTAAAAACAATCTTTAAAAGAAAGAAAAAAGATACGTAAGATACTAATCCTTAATGAAATGGTTTTGCTTCAACTCCCTGCTTCCTCTTTTCCCAATAACCAAGAGTAAATGTCCCAAAAGAAGGAGTGTTAAGAAGAAATCACATTTCTAGGTTTGGCTCCCAAGAGTTTCCCTTTTGAGGACACAACACGGGGGGGGGGGTCAGAGAATAAATACCAAGCATTGCGCCACCCAGGTTTCATGGAGGCTGAGTTTGTCAAATACACTTTCAGCAACTAGGGAAACTAAGGTTTAGGTAGATAAGGAGGGTGCCTGGAAACCCTCTAAATCTGTTCAAAGGTCTTCCAACCTTCCATTCCCTGGGCCATCGCAGCTGTACAACACATCTCTCTTCCACAGCAAGGGAAACATGGCCCTCCAGGCTTTCTACTGCAGAGTCCCTGGGCCAGTGGCCTTGAGGACACGTAGGGGCACACAAATGAAGAGTCTAGATTAGAGACTGAATTTTTATCTCTTCCATGTTCATATGCCAAAACTCTAAACCTCAACAAGAAGGCACTGGGAGGCAGGACCTTCGTAGATAATTAGATTTAGAGAATGAGTGGGCCCCTGTGATGGGATTAGTGCCCATGAAGAAGACAGAGACACCTCAAGGCTTCCTTTCTCTGAGAGTGACCAGGGAAGAGATCACTGAGTCACCCATGAGCTAAGAAGATATCACTGAGGAGGGGAAACATTCTTTGTAGGCACCTTGACATTGGGTTTCCCAACCTAAAAAAAAAAAGCATTCTATCTTACAATCCAGACCCGGGTTGCAGCCCCTTGCCGCAGGAAAAGTCACAGAGGCAGGCACTTAAACCAGCAAGTCGCATCGCGTCCACAGTGAAGGCAGAGATACAACTGCAGGCCCGGGCTCAGCTGCAGTTCTCTATGTTTATACAGCTCAGACCCCTTGCCTAGGGAATAGTGCCACCCAGGGAGGGCCGAGTCTTCCCATGTCATTCAGCTTAATTAATAAGCCCGTTCCCCATAGCCTTCTCCACAGGCTGAACCAATACAGACAGCCCCTTGCTGAGACTCTCTTCCCAAGGGATTCTAGGTTGTGTTGAGTTGACTGTGAGAACTAGCCATCACGGTGATATGCCAGGCAATCACTGTGGATGGGAGTGTGCCAACGGGCACTAACCACATCTGTGGTCACTCAGGGTGTTAGCCATGGGACAGTTCAGCACGAAGGTAAAATCCCTGAAACCCACCCTGGCTTCAGGGTCCTGAGACTTCATCCCATGTGTCAGCAGCCTTTCTCTCCCACCAACAGGACAGAGGAGTCACCATGATCACACATGAAATAATCCTAGCTAGAGGGCAGACATGCTTGTGGTGCCGACAAGCAAGTGTGTGTGTCAAAGCAGAAGGAAGAACACGGTCACATCTGTTCTTCCTGTCACCAGTAGATGCTTGGGGATGGTTTTTCCTTTTTCATGTTTGTGTGTTGTACAGGTCATGGAGTGAACATGTGAAGGTGTGTGCATGGGTCATCAAGCATGCCTGGAATTTTACATGGGTTCTGGGGATCTGAACTCAGGCGTTCATTCTTGCATAGTTAGCACTTTCACCCTAAGCAATACAGCACCCACACCCTCACCCAGATGCCATTGCTTGGAGGTTTTGTTGTTTGGTTTTTTCCACATTGATTCATTTATTTATTGCCACGGTGCACATGGGGAGGCCAGAGAGCAAACGCTCGGTAGTCAGTTCTCTCCTTCCACCGTCTGGTCCTAGAGATGGAACTCAGGCCCTCTGGCTTGGCATTAAGCACCTACTATACCATCTCGCTGGCCCCGCTTGGAGATTTCTAATGATTCTAAAAGATATCATTCCTACACAGTCACACAAGGGCTGGAGAGAGAGATGGCTCCAAAGGCATACGGATAAGCACCCGAGTTCAAATCCTCAGCACCCATATGAGAAGCAGGGCATTACTGTGCTGCCATCCCAGAACTGGGGTGGGAGAGACAGGAGGGTTCTCAGAGCTCACTGACCAGGCAGTCTTGCGAAATCAGTGGGCTCCAGGCTCAGTGACAGACTGTATTTCAAAAGACAAGGTGGAAAGCAATGTGGGAAGGCACATGATATTAACCTCTGGCCTCCATACCCATGTACACACATGAACACACATACACCTTTCTTTCTTTCTAAGTTACCCCTTGGAAGCTACCAAAATAGTACAGCCCCCCCCCTCTCTCCCTCTCCCTCTCCCTCTCCGCCAAGTACAGGGTTTTGGGAATGCAAACGAGCATCAGGAAGCCCTATGGTGCAGGTCAGAACACATCTTTAGGGATTGCTCCTCACTTTTCACCTTATTTGAGACAGGGTCCCAAAGGTGCTGTGTACCCCAGGCTACCTGGTCCATGCGCTTCTGGGGAGAATCCTACCCCCACCTCCCAGCATGCCTTAGGAGCACTATAGCATCTGGCTTTTACAGACAGGTGCTGGGAAGTCAACCTCAGGTCCTCATGCTTGGCTGGCGAGTGCTTTCCCCACTGAGCCATCTCCCAGACCTTCTAAGAGGGAGCTTAGCTACAGGAGCTTATGTTGACCAGCAACTGCCTGCTGGACGACGTTGCTTATTGTAGTCGTGTCTCTTCCTTTCTGGGGCTCTGAAATAAAACTTGTCTGAGTGTACACACCACACACACACACACACACAGTCACACCATAAAACTGAAGGCCAAAACAATTTCTTGTTTCAAAATCACATTAGGGATGAACTAGTGGAAAAGGAAAAGCTGTTGGCGCATCCTTTCATTTGACCTACTTAGGCACACTTCAGGATTCTTTCTTCCCTTGGATAGCAACGTAAACTAAGCATTCTAAGTTAATGTCTGGAAAGAAAACGTCTCCTCTCGAAAATGAATTGGATTTATCAAAAACATTTGTGAGGAGTGAATTTCCCCACAACTTTAACCTTTAGATTCAATCGAGACCTGATGATAGAGAACTAGTCTCTAAGCAAGGTTTCAAAAAGCATCATCTTTTCCCGTTTGCATTGCACAGGTAACTCCCCAGCTCCAGGTGGTTCCCCACCAACACTTTCAGGCAGCACCCATCCCTAGTGTAGCTTGAAGAGCTGATGCCAAAAAAACAAGGACGGTGCAGTAAATAATTCTGAAGCGGATTCTCGGTCACTCTTAAGCCTTTTCCTCGCATTGTTCCCACAGAGCCCATCCCTCTCCAGCATCAAATAACTGAAGTGTTGAAGTTAAGAAGAAGCCTCTGCCCTATGTTCTTCATCAATCTGGGAACCACAAATCAAGGTCCTTTAATTCTCTAGGATTCTGACATCAGTTCTGAAGACCAAAGTCTTAGCTTGGAAAATGATGACAGCATCCTGTAAGACCAACAGCATCCTGTAAGACCAACATCATCCTGTAAGACCAACAGCATCCTGTAAGACCAACATCATCCTGTAAGACCAACAGCATCCTGTAAGACCAACATCATCCTGTAAGACCAACAGCATCCCGTAAGACCAACAGCATCCCGTAGGACCAACAGCATCCCGTAGGACCAACAGCATCCTGTAAGACCAACAGCATCCCGTAAGACCAACAGCATCCCGTAAGACCAACAGCA
>PVIU01007861.1:0-67238 GCA_004026605.1 Ondatra zibethicus | reverse complement strand
GTGGAAGTAGGTCACTAGACATGGGCCTTGACGGTTGTTCTTGCCCCTAGTCCACCATCACATGTTCCCACTGCCATGAGTTCTGCCACACCTTCCCTGTGAGCCAAAATAAAATCCTTTTGGTGTAGGAGGTTCTTCTGTCTATGTGTTGCTTTCATTGGTTGAATAAAGAAATCACCTTAGCCTTTTGATAGGGCAGCATTTAGGTAAGTAGAGTAGACAGAACTGAATGCTGGGAAGAAGGGCAGAGAGAGAGCCGCCATGGAGCTGCCAGGTCAGACATGCTGACTCTTTCCCGGTAAGCCACAACCTCGTGGTTTTATACAAATTATTAGAAATGGGTTAAATCAAGATGTGAGAGTTAGCCAATAAGAGGCTAGAGATAATGGGCCAGGCATTGATTTAATTAATACAATTTCTGTGTGATTATTTTGGGTGTAAGCTAGCGGGTGGCTGGGACGACAAGCAGCCTGCTTGTTCCTGTTACATCCTTTCTGCCTTACATCAGCTGTGTCCGGTATTTTTATCACAGCAACCAGAAAACTAAGCCATCACTCAGTTCAGGTGGCCCCAAAATCTGACCAATCAGGAAAGCCCAGCTGTGTGGCTACTCTGGAAAACCAAAGCTAAGGAAGGTCACCTTCTGGATCCTCAAAACAGAGCAAAGAGAAATCTGCTGGGGCAGGTGACCTTGGGCCATGAGTACCTGGGGCAGGTGACCTTGAGTCATGAGTAGCTAAAGGGTTTTCACGGGAACATACAGACTCATTGCTGTGAGGTTTACAAACTCTTATAACTTAAAAGATATGTCACTTAAACTTCTCTATATTAATGTCCCTCCCAAATAAATTCTAATAAAAATACTTCAACTTTAAAAAAATCCATAAACACTAAATATTTCAGTATGTTTATTTACCTTATCCCTAAGAGACCTAACTAAATGGGGCGGACGATTTATTTGTAGTGAAGAGAGTTAATTTGCTGGATTAAAGATGCACAGGAACACATGGAGGTGACACACTCTGAGATATATGACACTAATAAAAGCAACATTTATTGGGCCAGCCACTGAGCTGAGCACTTGATTGGACTGCCTCGGTGAAGCAGTTGCTATTCTTACTCCCATTTTATGGATGTGGTTATAAATGAGAGGCTTCATTACAGCCATTTAATCTTCACCAACCCAGATTTCTGAGCTCAGTGTTTACTCCGGCCATAAAAAGGTTGAATTAGCAAATTAGAAATTAAAGGGGATTGAAGAAGGCATAGTTAGCTCACTAGATTGACGATCCTGCATCCTAAGACTTGCATCCTAAAACCAGACATTACCTGCTGCCAATGGGAGCTTCCTGCAAGGGTTCTGCATACAGCCACACTATTAAGATACTTTCTGGCCAGGGAGAGGGGCCCGTGCTTGCCATGCAGGTAGGAGGGCATGGGGGTCAGGTCCCAGTGATGACTGCCACCCTACCCCACCCCTGCTCAGATTTTTGTTTTCAGTGTTTCTCAGCTAGTTCAGGTGGGGAAATGCACAACAGGCACCCAGAGTCACTTCAGAGAAGGGTGGGTGGCCTCGCGCCTTGGCTTCCCAGAGTCCTTTGTTTTGTTTTGTTTTCCTTTTTGTTTTTTAGAGACTGGGTCTGGCTGTCCTGGAACTCACTGTGGAGGCCAGGCTGGGCTGGAACTCACAGAGATCATCTTGCCTCTGCCTCCTGAGTGCTGAGATTAAAGGTGTGCGCCACTGCATCTGGCTTGACTGAATCTTTTTTTTTTTTAACTCTGAAAAAGAACATGATTTTTATTGCTCTTCCCAGACCTTCCAGTTAACAGTCCACATTGCTGACCTAGTGATACAGTTCCACTCAGTCAAACATAAAACCCTTCTGCGCTGGTGCTGGAGACGGAACCCAGGGCCTCAGCGCATGCGAGGCTAGCCTCTGCTGCTACCTCCTGAGTGCACGCAGTTTTGATACTAAAACAGAAACAGCCCAGGAGATCAGCACCCTCCAGCCCTGCTAGGCAGTTCCCATCTGCTAGTGATGTCACCCCCCACCAGTGCCTCGGCTCTAACCCGTAGGCTATCTGGTCTTTGTGAGCGGCCCAGCCAGGCTCTCTAGCCTTGGGGATGACTCAGTGATGGGAGGGAGATGCTGACAGTGAGGGGAACCTATGTCAGATGTCATTATCCCTGTAGGCTGTATGCATCCCGCTTTTGGAGCCCTTTATCCAGGTGATTTCCCATTCAGACCCTCTGTGCTCGCTTCCTTTTGGAACAGGTATGGGAACAGCTCCATGCCCCTGCTGTCAGGGGAAGCCTCAAGACTCCCTTACTGGGTTTTCCTCGCCCTGCTATCGCACCATTATAAACAGTCCTTCCAGTACAGTGTCTCCGTCGTCCACTTGCTCCATGATAGAACCCCTAGACGCAATGGCTTGAAAAGTCAATCAAGGGCTGGAGAGATGGATCAGTGGTTAAGAGCACTGCCTGCTCATCCAAAGGCCCTGAGTTCAATTCCCAGCAACCGCATGGTGGTTCACAACCATCTGTAATTAGATCTGGTGCCCTCTTCTGGCCTGCAGGCATGCATGTAGGCAGAATACTGTATACACAATAAATAAATAAATCTTTAAAAAAAAAAGTCAATCAAAATCAGGCACAGCAAAAAAGAAATAATGTAACTAAGTCCACGAAGGAACACCTACGGGGTCTCACTCAGCTGGCAGATCAACGTGATCCCCTAACAAGCGCAAATCCCTGGTTTGATCCCCAGTACCACAAAAACTAGGTGTGTTGGCATGGTACATGCCTGTGATGCCAGTACTGGGGAGGCAGAGGAAGGAAGAGTGGAACTGAACGGGCATCCTCGGCTACATCGGGAGTTTGATGCAGCTTGAGCTACATAGACCTGGTCGCTAACAAAGAAACAACAAAACAAAAAGCCTGCCACTGAGGATGTGTTAAAGAACCATCTCTTGCCACACCAGGCTTTTTATCTAAAAGTTAAAGGTGGCGCTGGAGAGATGTCTCAGAGGTTAAGGGCACTGGCTGCTCCTGCAGAGGACCTGGGTTTGGTTCCCATCACACACAGGGTGGCTCACACCCATCCGTAACTCCGGTTCCGGGGGATCTAATGCCCTCTTCTGATCTCCTCAGGCACCAGGTATGCATGTAGCACACACAGATACAAGCAGCCAAAACACCTATACACACAAAGTCAAAAGAGGACTCTTCTAGAGTGGAGGCTCTGTTTACACACCCACCCGCCTGTGGACCCTTCTGGCAGCTCCTGTCGAAGGCTTGGCAAAGAGCTACAGCCATGAGCCTATTTTCCAGAGGGAGAAAAAGATGAGAATTGCTCACAAGCCAGAGCTGACAAACACGGGAAAAGTTCATGCTTGCTGGGACTTCTGGTTCAGGAAGCAGAGGTAGTTGGGCAGGCACGCTGTGTGCCCAGTCAGGAAGCAAAACCCAACAAATTCTGAGGCTCCTCTCTCCCTCTTGATTTCCCCAACTCAGAATGGGTCTCATATAGTCCAAGCTGGTCTTGAACTCAAGATGAAGTTGAGGATGACCTTAAGGCCCTGGTCCTCCATCACCCAAGTATCAAGATGAAGCTGTCACGTCCCTTGTCCCTCTCTTTCTTCTTTTGATTCATCCTGGTACACAGCTCACGGGACGGCACCATCCACACTCAAGATGAACCTCCCCTTTTCAGTTAACTTCTTGGGAAGAGCCCTACAGGCATTCACAGAAGCGTGTCTCCAAGTTCACTCTACTTGGCATTGAGTTGACATTCATTATTAACCACCAGGGAATGGACAGGTGGCTCAGCAGTTAAGAACACACACTACTCTTGCAGAAGACCACGGTTGGGCTCTTAGCAATACATCCCAGCTGCCCATAACTCCAGCTCTAGAGGACCCAACGCCCTCTTCTGGCGTCCATGGGCACTGCAACCATGTGCAAAAATCCACACACAGACACACACATTTTCATGTAATTAAAAATAAAACAAACTCTTACAGATCACCCCTCAGAACTACTCTGACACATACCCGGTCACCACAGTGCCTTGTGGGCACCCCAGGCTCTCTCACAGACATCCCTTCAACCCTCAGCCGTTTACAACTGTGAAAAAACATGCAAAGCAGGATCCCCACTGCCCGACTCCAGACAATGCTGAACCCCATGTGTGCATCCACTGACCATTTCCTAGAGACATTTCCAAAACCTGTGGGAGTCTAGGGCCACAGCCGTCCGTCCGCCCTCCGGGGGCATTTTCCACAATGGCAGTCAAACAAATCACCACAGAAACCCTTGCCATCTCATGATCTGACTGCAGAGACAGGGAGAAGGGAGAAGATGGCTACCTGTTTCAGGATTAAGACGGCTGGTGACTCCTTCAGGGTCGCCTTGCTCCTGCGTCTTCCTCCTTCAGCATTCTCCAGAGCCAGAGCCTGTGGAAGTAACCCAAACAACATGTTCAGGAGATCTGGGCCTGGCACGGGCACGGTAGCAACCATGAGGGTGAGGCTGGGGTAAGCTCTGAGGAACTCACAGCAGATGGGCCACTCTAGAGGAGGACCCATCGCACTGCAGAGGAAGGTCCCTGAGGTGGGAGAGGGCTTAGGAGAAACAAACATAAACTCCACTCTGGCTTAGTTAAGCCATAACTCCAAGAACTCAGCCCGGCCTCTTGCCTTCAAGTTCCATGTTTAACCCACCAGCAAATGATGTCACTGCTAATTCCACAGACATCTGAAGGCGGGTCATTTCCCACCACCCCTCAGCCGCTCTGACCTCAGCAGTTAGCGGCACACAGTGCAGTGACTGCGCTAAGTTCCAGAGGGTGGCACAGGGTAGCTGCTGCGGGACAGCAGCAAGACTGACTGCGGATCAAAGAAACGAAGAGAAGAGAGCTGTCCCCGCAGGAAGGAGGAAGTTGTCCCCAGTGTCAAAATTACTTGAATTCGGAATGATAAGGACTGATGCTCTATCAGTGTGGTAACACAGAGGCCCAGAGAGACCTCGGAGGGACAGCTTCTACAGAAGCCAGGAGCCGTCTGCTGTACCCTCTACTGGAAGCCTATTATGAGCCAGACCCACCTCTCACAGGCAACAGCAAGGAATAAAGCTAGAAGACACTAATCTGCCTGCCCGAATGAGGGTGGGCCTCCGCGAGACACAAGGGATGAGGTCCCAGGCCCAACCCAGATCAAGGGATTGATGCATGGGGAGGAGTCCTGTGTAGGAAGAGGGCCACTTCCCAGAGTAGGGGACCAGGGTGCAGATGGAGGCAGTGTGGCGGGACCAAGGAGCTGCTGGCTGGGAGGCATCCAGATGACGGAATGTGGCCTGGTTCTAGCTTAGCAGATGGAAGGGAGTTCACTGCAGGTGGGGGTGGTGGGGCACGGCCCTTAGCCTGGTATCCCACAAGCACAGGTCTCCCCTCAAAAGCAGGCCTCCTGCTGTAGCTAGCCTCTGCACCCTGCAACCCTGACATACAGTTTCAGTTAGAGGCGGTGGTTTTGGTTTGGCAGGGACACAAACGACATGGCCGCGGGGTTCTCAGCAGCTTGGGTTCTACGATGTTTCCAAACTTCAGTTGGAGGCCCCCACACAGCTTCATCTCTGGGCCGCATCCTTTCCCCACGATTCCCACAGGGAAGCTTCCCTTTCCACTGCCCAGTTCCACCTGCTCACACAAATCATGGCTGTCATCTTGCGAGGCAACACACATTTTTTAAAGACACTAAGAGCTGGGTGTGCCAGAAGTTGGAATCCTCACACAACTGTCCTGTGAAGATGTTCACAGGTTTAAAGTAACTTTCTCAGAGTCTTCTAGGCGGTGAGTGGCACACCAAGGACTGAAACCTCCCTGCTCTCAATGTTTCATTCTTAAAATTCAATGCGATGGGGGCTAGGGACACAGCAGCGAATGCAAAACCTGAGCTTGGATCTTTGGGTGCATGTTTGTGTAGGTGTGTGAGTGCCGGTGCCAGGACACACGGAGGGCAGAGGACCTCGGCTGTCAGCCCTCTCCTTCCACCTGGTAGACAGCGCCAGGCTAGCTGGGCTGGCAGCAGCATCTGAGGGTCACCTGTGTCCGCCTTTCACCGTGTGAGTGCTGGAATTACAGGTGTGGACTATTTTGTCCGCTGTAAGTGGGTTCTGAAGACCTTAACATACATGCACACCAGATATACAGGAAAAATAGTCTGGCATGACCCATGTCTCTGAGCTCACCTCCCAGTGATCCCTTTTACTACACACACCCAGATAAAACTTCACTGGACATTGTTGTAACAGATCCTATTATCCAGCTGGTTTGACTGGCTCACCATTGTAACAAAATTCAAAACTCCACAGCCATTCCTTTGCAAATGGCACGCGAGTCTTTCTTAGACCTTGTTTCTGGGAGGCATTTCTGTCCACCAATCCTTAATGTCACCCTCTCCCCGCTCCCCACTGGCTCTCCCAAGGTTCTGTCCTTCCTGGACTCTCTGGAGGCCCTGCTGAGTAAGTGCTACAATTCATTGGTTTCCTGAGTGAGCCCTCTCTGGTTTCTCTAGAGCCTCACACAGTCCGCTCACCACCTCCTTTGAGCGAACTGCATTTAGCTTTTCTGGGTAAGAGTTCTACCTACCCATATAGACTACAAAACCCTCCATACACATATACACCGCCACCAGGGCAATTGCAGCTTTATTAAAGAACACTTGCTAGGGATGGAGAGATGGCTCGGCCACTCCTAGCACCCACGTGGTGATCACAACCATCTGTAACTCCAGTTCTAGGGGATATGATACCCTCTTCTGGCCTCCAAGGGCACATGGTGCACAGCCATGCATGTGGCCAAAACATCTACACACACACATGCGCGCGCACACACATACACACACACACACACACACACACACACACACACACACACACACCAAGCAAACAATCCGACACTGCCCGCTGCTGAAGAGTGGAGTGACTCCACAGAGCAACAACGACACTTGTGAGATGGAATTTCAAAGGGCTTTCAAAAAGCAGAACTGGGATGGCTACTGGCCTTCTAGAAGCTTCTGCAGGCACATCTATTTTCCTGTGCAGGCTGTGCAGCCAGGCACTTGCTGGCTGCCATCACGATGAGGAAGAGGAGAAGGAGGAGCGGGGCATAGATTGTCTCCCCCCCCCCGCCTCGTCATGGTCGCCCCAGATTCAGAGCCCCAGAACTCTTCCTTAGCTGCCTATTCATGTGTCCTCAAAGCCATACCGATGACTTGCCTTCTGCTTCCTTCAAAGGAAGCCCTTTCCACAAGAGCAGGCTCGCTGAGTGGAGCTGGTAGGCACCAGGACAGGCAGTGCTGGGTGTCCATGTGCTGCAAGAGGAACGCACTGCCTCCTGGAAATCAGATCCATTCAGCCCCACTTTAGTCAGAATGCGCCACGAGGAAGCCAAGCTGGGACCCCGCGAGCTCCTGGGAGCTGTGAAAAATCGGCCAAGGATCATCAACCCCACCCCCTGCCTTCATAAAGAAGGGCGGCCCTGAATAACATGCATTTGGGAGAACAAGAGTGTGGTCAAGACAACACTATCACTAAGATGCCGGGAAAGAAATCAAGATCTGCCCAGACCAAGGGAAGCAAAGGGGTGGCATGCTCCTCCCGACTTGGCTGGAGTGACAGGAACTCAGGAGTCAAGCCTGGTGTGGAAGCAAGGCCAGCCTTGGCACCCAGCGGCTGTTCAACCTTCGGTTGCTGCCCTAGCCTCTTTGATTCTGGTTCCGCATGAGTTAATGCAAGGCCTAAATAAAACAAGAAGTATATAAATACATCCTTCACGGTGCCTGGCATTACATAAGGGACCCACTTCATGCTGTTCCCCTCCCTCCCTCCACACCAGTCCTCTCTGAGCACTCATGAAAGCAAGTGCAGAAGCCACAGAGCATGACCGCAAAGGACAAGGGAGGCAGCAGGCAGGAGGGACAATGGGCCAGCCCAGGACGGGTGCCGGAGAGGCTTCAGGTCTTGATGAAGTGCACGCTCGAGGCTCGATGCTGGGGCCGCACACATGCCCCAACAGGAAGTTTATGAGAAACATAGAAAGAATGCTCACAGAGGCCAGGGGTATGTCTTGGTCAGAAGAGCACTTGGCTGGGACCCACAAGGCCCTGGGTTCGATCCCCAGCACCAAACAAACTGGGTGTGGTGGCAGACGCCTATAATCCCAGGACTCCAGAACCAGAAGCAGAGGCAGGCTAGCCCAGTTGTAAAGTCAGTCACCTGACTGCCGGCCCCACCAAAGCCTGCTCCACTCACCGCCCCACCGCCCTCTGCAGTGGTTCCCCTACTCCCTCCCCAAGACAGGTTCCTTTTTGAAAAAAAATAATGACTCATTTAGGAAGAGGCAAAAACCAGAAACTTCAATGGTAAAGATAAAAAAGCACCAAGCCCTTTAAACACCTCCCACCCTGCAGACTTGATCTCGGGTCAGTCTCCCCACACTGGCCATGCTATTTGTAACTGACAGCACACACAATCCTTCTAGCAAAAACACTTCCAGTAAGATCTCTACTCTCAGAGTCTCGGGGGTTTCATTACAGAGAAAGATGGCCTCAGGCCTCTAGCCCATTAGCTTTTGCAAAATAGTAATAAGAAATTAAAGATTTGGGCCGGAGAGATGGTTCAGTGGTTAGGAGCACTGGCTGCTCACAATTGTCTGTAACTCTGGTTCCAGGGGACCTGACAACCCTCACACAGACACAAAACCAATGCACACAAAATAAATAAATAGATCATTATAAAAAAGAAGAAGAAAGTAAAGATTCAAGTCCATGCTTTCAACAGGGTCAAAATCTCATCTGATAAGCTGCAGAGAGGAGTCTGAGTTATTAACACAGGCAGGCCTTCTGCATTATGCCGGGACCTGTGGAGACGGACAATGGGTTTCTCATGGAGGAGGATTGAAGGGGCAGCAGAGATGATTTAGTGATTAAGAGCATCTGCTGCTCTCACAGGACCAGAATTTAGTTCTAAGCACCCATGTCAGGCCACCTGAACTCCCCCACCCCAGGGAATCTGACGCCCCCTTCAGGCCGCCATAGGTACCTGCGTACACCTACCCACACATTACACACAAGTACATGTAATTAAAATTAACATAAATCTTTTAACAAAGAAGACCTCTTGGCATTAAGATTTACGTTTGCTCACAGTATTCTAAGGGAACAAAATTACATAACACTTCAGATTACCACATGAGCTACTGAGACGTCTAAATAAAACTAGGCTAAAATGAACAATTTCAATGGTCCAAATTCGGTGGTTCTCAACATTGGCTATATGTTGTTGTATTTTCTAAGTTCCTAGATCCCACACCCCAGAGTCTATAATACATTTGATATGGGGTGGAAGACCTGGCGACGGGGTTATTTTGGTGTCTATTTTTCTAGTTTTCTGTGGCTTTGATGCACTATTAAAATTGAGAATTATTCATGTACAGGTTTTATTTTTTTCAAGTGGGCTAGGAGGCGGTTCAGTCTTGCAGGCGTGAGGACCTAAGCTCAACAGAACCCGTGTAGAAATGTGGGCCTGGTGGCAGACTCCCACAGGGACAGGAGGTAAAGCGGGGTCCCTGGACACTCGAGGGCCAACTGTAAAACTCCAGCCTAACCAGAGACACGAGCTCAAAAAAAGCAGTGGAGGGAGCCTGGAACCAGACCCGAGATTGTCCTCTGACCTCTACATGCACATTATGCATGCATGAACATACACACACAGAGACCTACATGCAGAGTAGCAAGACTTGGCTCCCAGTATCTACATGGCACAACTGACTCCAGTTGCAGGGAATCTGATCCCCTCTTTTGGCCTCTGAGGGAAACCAGGCATACACTCGGTCAAAGCACTGATACACGTAAAATAAACAAACCTTTAAAACTAAATAAATAAAACATCTAAAAAAAAATTAAGGAAAGTTAGGAATGTGGCCCAGGTGTTGAGCACTTGCCTAGCATGCACAAGGCCCTGGGTTCCACCCCAGAACCACAAAAATACTTACACATATACATGTATCCTGCATACACGCATATGGACATAAGTTAAAAGCTAAGAGTACAAAGTGGTACCAGAAACAAAAAGCAAAAGCAAATTTGATATCAACAGCTCCCAGGCCAACTCTGCCCAGGGTTCTGGTATTCACATAATAATAATAATAATAATAATAATAATAATAATAATAATACTGTGAGGTTAACACAGAGATACTGATCTTTATTTGTGGAGCGTTTACAAACATCTTCCAGTTACTACGACCACCTCCTGACACTTCCGCTACCCCACCCACCCCCAACCCCTACCCAAGGGGTAAAATCTGATCATAACCTGCTTTGAAACCATCTCGCTCACCTTCATCCTCCCTGCTCCTCACATGCCAATGACAGCCCAAACCCAGCCTTGGAAAGTCTCCATGCCCTCCTTGCCTACACACACTTTTTCTGAAGTTCCTTCTCTGCCACAAACTGCTATCCCTCCAGCGGGCTGCACCGACATCTGAGAAGGTCACAGCAGCCCAGGGCTTCCTCTCCATCCTCCTCCTAAGTGGTTTCCTTAGCCTTTCTGTCTCCCAAAGCGAGGGCACCTGGCGACCATAAATCAGGAACCACCTCTGAAGCACAGTAGGCGACAGAGGCAGACACAAGGAGGTTGTCATTTTACCTTTCAGTTTGAATTTGGAGCAAATAGGTATTTTTTTTTAATGAATTAAAACCAGGTACCAGTGAGGTAACTCAGTTGGCAGAGCAAGAGCTATGTGCTTCAAAGCCAGACAGTCTGAGTTACATCTCTGGGACCCACGTGGTAGGAGAGAACCAACTCCTGCAATTAGATCTTCATACATGTACTGTGGCATGTGTATGCTGCATGCACACACAAACACAATAAATAAATAAACAAATAACTTTTAAAAACCAGAGACACAGAGGCACAGGTTAAAAAAATAAATGTACAGCATTGTAAAGGCAGAAGATCTGTCCAGGGAGCGCTACATATCCAAGTCCAAAACGTAAATAATACTGAGTGGATTGCAGGTGACATGTTCTTCCCCTTTCTCTGTGTAATCTTTATTACTTCTGACTTCTGGAGTAAAGGAATCACGATAGTTCAGAACCAAGGCTAAGCATCAGAGCTCACCCAGAATGCACACACAATGAGCATCGGACTCCAGGCCAGGTCCCAGCATGCACTGCAGAACCACATCCTCCTTGACAAATGGATGATTTCTTCTTTAGGCCCTCCAGGCTTCTCTGCCCTGCCTGGGCTTTGGAACCCAGACATCCCTGAGCCATGGCGGGTCCCCAAGAACAGATGTAGAAAAGGTTTCTTAGCGTAACAAGCCCTGCCCAGAGCCCATCTGGCCCTCTACAGCCGCATAAGCCCATGTCCTCTCCTGTGTGTCTCCCTGGACCTCCATCTTTGTCTTCCTCAGGGGCTATTTCTCAGTAGCTCTGAGTCTCTACTGACAACAACCACACATACTCCAATTAACAGGCAACTTAGACATCAGGAGTCTAGAAACTCAAAGGATCATAAGGGGCAGACCACGGGATTCCCTAACTCACCCACTCCCCATCAATCCCTAATGTCTCTTGAGGCAAAGAAGAGAAGTGAACAAATATCTCAAAAGGCAGGTAGACAGCTAAGAGCTCAAGGCTTGGAGACCACAGAGCATGGAGCAGGGAGGTACAGGGCCCTTGGGTCACACCTCTGAAGAGGAGGAACACTGCCTGGCCTGCCCAGGCAGAAAGAACCCTGACACACTTAGGAACGGCAAATCCAGCTGGGCATGTCAGGAGGGACCCAAGTGAGGAACTCAGCCTCTCCTTGGTGGGGACCACTTCCCTGAAGCTCCAGTCCTTCCAGTGTCTAAAGAGGATCTAAGCCAATGGGGTGGGTGGAAAATAGGAATAGAGAAAAAAGAAATGAAATTAAGCAGCATCACATGGAGATAGGCCAAGTCCTCGCTGGGTAACACAAAATCACTGCAAGTGACCTGGGTGACTCTGGGAGACATGAGCTCCCAAACCAGGCTTCTGCCAATTATCCAAACTGCTGAACTTTGAGATGTCAACAGAGCCATCACAGGGACTAGCCCTACTCAACCCAGATGCATGTCCCCCGCAGAGATAACTGTGGTTTTGCTCATTAGTTTATGTGGCACTGCGGATAGGACCCTGGGTCTCAAGCCTGCGAGGCAGGTACTCTATCATGGAGCTACACCTTCAGCGCAAGGCTTTCTGGGAAAACACCACTGCTGGCTCTTAAGTGTGGTTGTCAGGCTAGCTAAGCGGCTCGGAGAGAAGGGAACAACCCTGAACACCTGAGCCTGAACTCCAGGACTCACAGGGTGGGAGGAGAGAACCAACCCCACAAACTGTCCTCTGCCGTCCACATATGGACACCCCCCCACACAGGCCTGGGCGCTCTTTCTCTCTCTCTCTCCCTTCCTCCCTCCCTCCGTTCCTTCTTCCATCTCTCTCTCTCATACACACACACAATACACATACTTTTTAAAGTACTCAAATATATCAGCTACCATTGTGGGGTCCCTTTCTCCCAGCTTTGGCCCCTCTGAGGCTCCAGGGACACGTCTCTCAGACCTTGTATGGTAATGGTCTTTCCCACCGGCCCCTCGTGTGCTGTACCATCCTGGAGACATTCCTCAGCCCTGCCTCTAGCCCCATAAACCATTGCTTCCTTCCATTCACTTGGGTGGAACCTCGCAGTGAAAGTGAGTTCAGATAGTTAAGAGCTACACTTTAAGCACATCGGTGTCTTGCTTGGCATTCAGGACGCTGTGCTCAGAACAGTGAGGTGACATCCTGGGCCACAGTGCAGTGTCACCTGCCACTGACTGCCCAGGAAAAGATGTGGGAGGTGGGAGTGGTTGGAGAAGGTCTCATGGAGGAAGTGAGATCTGACTTGGATCTCAAAAAGTGAGGTTCAATTAGGTCAAACGGAAAGGAGGTGGGAAGAGAACCCCAAGCAGTGGGCTGGCGTAGACCAGCCATGGTCACAGGACAGGTGGGGACCATGACAGAGAAACAACATTTAGGAGTCACATGGTAGGTCTAAGCCTGCCTCCGTGTCTCAGACCAACATCCTCCATCAGTCAAAGAGGATGAAGACAAGAATAATGGTACCCACCCTCTAGGGATGTAAAGAGAAGATGCTCGTGATATTTGCTCCCTGATGCCAAAATGTCTTTATTCTTCTAGTCACATGAACTGCCTACTGCCCACCTGATGATGTAGCTAGGGCATTTTCCTCTCTTTCTTTCTTTTCTTTGTTAAATGTTTCCTCTTTACTCTCTTGTATAAATTAGTTTGAATGTCTTTATTACCATATTTTTATGTGTTTGTAATCACGTGTGTGAGGTATGTATACATACAGAGGCATATGGAGGTCAGTATCAGGCGTCTTCCTCAACCTTACTTTTCTGGGGCAACTTCTCACTGAACCTGAAGCTGCATATTGAGTTTCAAAATCCTCCTATCTTTGTCTCCCCAAGTCTGGGATTACAGGCATATGCTGCCCTTCCTGGCTTTTTATGTGGGTGCTGAGGATCTGAATTCGGGTCTTCATACCTGTGTGGCAAGCATTTTATTGACTGAGCCATCTCCACAGTTGTCTACCCTTCTTCTTCTTCTTTTTTTTTTTTTAATTTGAGGCAAGGTCTCAATGTGACTGAGGGTGACCTTATATTTCTGATCCTCTTGCCTCTCTACTTTCCAAGTGCTAGAATTATAAGTGTGTACCATCATGCCTGGTTTATGTGTTGCTAGGTACAAACCCAGGTCTTCTAACATGCTAGGCAAGCACCCTAATACCTGAGCCAGATCCTCCTCCTCCTCTTCCTCTTCTCCACCTTCTCCCTCCTTCTCGTCTCCTTCTTCTCTCCCGCCCCTTTCTTCCTCTGTCAAGGGTCTTACTATACAGCACAGGGTGGCTTCCAGCTTGCTTGATAGTCCATACTGGCCCCCAATTCACCATTCCTCTGCCTCCAGCTAGTGCCAGGATCGCAGGCATGCACCACCATGCCCACCCAGCACACACTTTCTCCTGAGAGCTGATGCCCGGGAGAAGGGAGTACTGGCTGCGAGGTAGCCAAAGAGGGAGAGCCAGGCATGTGGTAGAATACTCAGGCAGCCAGGGGTGCAGAACCTTAATGCTGCCCACATACTCTGTTCTAGAACATTCTGCAACTACAGACTATACCCGAGGACTTCCAGCTAAACTGAGTCAAAAGGAAAGCCTCTGTTGGCCTCTCCTTCCTCACTATGGTTTGACAGTAAATGCGCCGTAACAGCTGTTGTCAGGGCCACTTCTCCCCAAAGTCTGCCCTGGAGGAGGTGACAGTTCCCCTGCTGCCAATGTGGGGGGACCCACCATCCTATTATGATTTCTCCAACCCACCTGAATTTCTGTAACCAATACCGTGATTGACATCTCTGGAGCCGGGCACACTGTATGCACCCAGCACTTCCTGACTGGCAGAGTCTACCAGAGAGACAGCACTGACATTACAGCCTTGTACCCTCAGGACCCTGAGCGGCAACGCAATAACAACAATGAACAGCACGATCGATTGACACTCAAGCCCCAGCTGGGCCTAGCGGTATCTGCAATCCCAACATCGTAGAGGAAGAGGCAGGAGGATCACAACATGGAGGCCAGCCAGGGCTACCAGAGGTGGGGACTGGGAAGACAGGTGTCACTGAAGTGCTTGCCTTGCAAGTCTTAGAACCTGAGTCGATCCCTAAGCTGTGTGTGCTGGCACACGCTTTCATTATTACATCATTATTTATTCTTTTCTCATACATTACATTTTGGTTGTGAGCCTCGCCTTTTACGGCTGAGCCATGTCTCCAGCTGGCTCACCGTTTAAGAGCACTGCCTGTTCTTCCAAAGGTCCTGAGTTCAATTCCCAGAAAGCACATGGTGGCTCACAACCATCTCTAAAGAAATCTGGTGCCCTCTTGAGGAAGAGACCTGGTCAGTTGTCTTCATCAACTTAGACCATGAAACCCAATATGGACAAGTTCAGCAGAACTGCCATATACGGACTGCCCATGCATGCTTCAGCACTGCCAGGGCATAAATGTCATTCATTCATTTTTCATTTCATACATTACATCCTGACTGAAGCTTCCTCTCCCTCCTCCCCTCCCAGTCGCCACCCGAACCTCCCTTCTGCCCCAGATTCACCCCTCCTCCATTTCCCTTCAGAAAAGGGCAGGCCTCCCAGGGATATCAACCAAATATTGCGTAACAAGTTACGATAAGACCAGGCACATCCCCTCATATTAAGGCTGGATAGGGAACCCAGTAGGAGAAAAAGGGTCCCAAGAGGAAGCAAGAGTCAGAGACAACCCCTGCTCCCGCTGTTAGAAGTCCCACAAGAAAACTAAGCTACACAACCATAACATATATGAAAAGGACCCAGGTCACACCCAAGCAGGCTCCTTGATTGTCCGCTCAATTTCTGTGATCCCCTATGAGCCCTGCTTAGTTGATTCTGTGGGCTGTGTTCTCCTGGGGTCCTCGAGCCCTGTGGCTCCCACAATCCTCCCTTCCCTCTTCTATGGGATTCCCCGAGCTCTGCTTAATGATTACCTCTGGGATTCTGCATCTGATCCTGTGACATGCTTTTGTCACAGGATTGGTAAGATGAAGACAGGCTAGTAGATCCAGGACTCCCTGGCCAGCTAGCCTAGCCTACTCGGCAAGCTCAAGCCAATGACAGACTTTATCTTAAATAAAAGTAAATAAATAGAAGTAGATGGGCACTGAGGAACCAAACAAAGTTGTCCTCTGTCCTCCACAACCTGCATGTGTGTGTACACACACACACACTCACACACATCAAAAGTCAATGGAGGGGGAGGGCAGGACTCAATCAAGCACCTGCCCTGCTCCGACCCTGTGCTCTCCAAGTGTACAGTTGGAGCATCTAAGCTTTCAGGCCATCCCAATACAGATCCTCTTTGAAACCAGCAGAGCCACAGACTCCAGACCAGCACCGGGCAGCTCTAGGTACTCACTAAATGCTTCCTCTTAGAGGTCCTTCTCTCTGAGGACCACAGCCTGAAATTCCAGAGCCCTTTCAGGAAAGGACACCGGGAGATGGCCCTGCCTGCAGCTGACTGATTTCAGCCCCCTGCATCGTAGCAGCTCCTTCCTCCTCTCTAGCCACTCAAACCTCAGTCTGGAAGTCCGTTTGCCCCCTCTCCGAGAGCTTGCCTAGCCCTCACAGGGCCAGTTTTGGTTCGATGCAAGAACATTAACGGGACCAGCAACCAAGAGGTCCTGGGTCCGTACTCCAGCAGTGCAGACAAGCTGCTAAGTCCCTACTATGCACAAGAACCCTGCCGGGACTAAAAATACCAATCAGGAACTCAGGACTGGGAACCACAGAGAACATGAAGGCGGAAGGCTAAATATGACCCAAGAACTCTCAAGAAGAGTGACGCTTGAGCTAGTTAGTCTGGGATTGGTATTGGTGGTGGTGGTTTACATGTTTTTAAGAGTCATGTATCACATGCTGGTCTGAGCTTGTTCTATAGCCAAGGATGCCCCTGAATTGCTGATCTTCCTGCCTCCACCTCCCAGATGCTGGGGATCAAACCCTCTTCTGGCCTTCAAGGGCCCTACGCACACAAGTGGTTCACATGCGTACATGCAGGCAAAACATTCATATACACAAAACAAAATAAAGTCTTTAAAAATAATAAAAAAAAAACTTGCCAGGCAGTAGTGGCGTATACCTTTAATCCCAGCACTTGGGAGGCAGAGGGAGGCAGATCTCTGTGAAGTTCGAGGCCAGCCTGGCCTACAAAATGAGTTCCAGTACAGTCAGGGCAACACAGAGAAACCTTTTGTTAAAAATAATTAATTAATTAAAGAAAAAATTTATATGTGTACAAGTGTGTCTGTGTGTGGATTTATGCATGTGAGTACAGGTACCCTCAGAGGCCGGTGCACACTAGGCAAACACCCAGTCTCTCAATAGGCTCCTGACGGGTGGGGCACCTGGTCTACTCATCAAAAGACTTGGAAAAAAAAGACTTTTAGTTCCTTCCATTATTTCTTTAGTATGTATACATGTGAACCTTTGTGAGATTATCTCCCTTCCTTTATTATTTAATTTTTATTTCTATTCATTTATTGATTGATTGATTGATTTTTTTTTTTTGAGACCAGATTTCTCTGTATAGCTCTGGCTGTTCTGGAACTAGCTCTTGTAGACCAGGCTGGCCTTGAACTCACAGAGATCTTCCTGCCTCTGCCTCCCAAGTGATGGGATTAAAGGTGTGTGCCACCACGGCTGGCCCCTTTATTTAGTATGTATATGTGTGTGAGCCTCTGTGAGTGTGTGTGTACTTTGCATATGCAGGAGCCTTCAAGACCAGCTGAGAATGCCTGGTCCTGAGAAACTGGAGGGTGGTTATGAGCCACCATGTGGGCGCTGGGAACCAAGCCAAGGTTCCCTGCAAGAGCAGCCAGTGCTCTTAACCAACAAGCCATCTAGAAGGATGGTGGCTCTCAGAAGTAAAGGGCAAGCCAAATTATGTTCCAAATAGATGTTACTTCAGTGTCCTTAGGGCAGCTGGAACATTACCACCATCCTTCCACCATAAGGCACGGGCATGGTCCACGCCCTTCCTACACTATTACACATTTCCAAACACACAATGACTCACAGTAACAACCCTAAGTCAGTATGAGAGATGCAGCTCAAAGCCCTTCTGGGGAGCCTCTAATAACTGAAAATGCATGTCCAGTGCCTCCAATGTCCTGCTAGCACAAGAAAGAAACAGTAAGCGACAGCCAGTGTCACAGACATGTACCTGTGTGGTCTCATGGGGCTTGATTTAATCCTGTCACTGTCTTCAAAGTCAGTGTTCTTATTTTTAAAAATGGGGCCCCACATTTGCATCCGCATTGGGCCCCATAAACTGCGAAGCTGATTCTGAACAAGAGGCAAGGGTGTGGGAAGAGGCGGAAGCTTCCTAAAGCTGGTGGGAGTGTGGCTCCCCCTCATTGGACTAGGCCAGGGGTTGGGATGAAGATGGGCACACATAAGTGGAGGAGGGGCACCAGTGCTACAGGAACGCTCAAAACCAAACCCAAACTGACCTAGATGGCATCCTACCAGCCCAGGGTGAAGAGTTGGGTTGAAAGCCAATTATGTTCGCCTAAAACAGGCAGACAAGCTGAGAGTTGGCGTGAACAGCTGAGGAAGCAGACTCAGACTGGGGTGAGGAGTGGGGATCAAACTGAAACTCTTGATCTTACAATTGTCTATCTATAGGTTCAGATCAAGAAGAGAGACAGAGTGTGTGTGTGTGTGTGTGTGCGCGCGCGTGCATGTGCGAAAGACAGAGAGGGAGGGAGAGAGAGAGAGAGAGAGAGAGAGAGAGAGAGAGAGAGAGAGAGAGAGACCATGTTAACTAAAGCCACCTGCACTGAAGATACTAGTCAATCTTTACTAGTTGACCAAACTGTCATTTTTATTCCTACCCCATCAAGGACATTGTTGTCTCACCCAAACCCTGATCTGCCATCCACAAGAGCCATGATTCTAAAGTGACACCAGGGAGGTCAGGGCCAGAAAGGACCTTAAGAACTATCGGGTTTCAATTTTTGTCCCTTTGGGGAAGGTCCTCTTCAAACTATCAATATGGCTTCCAAGGAATCTTGTCAACCTACCCCCCCCACACACACACACCTGGCCTGGTCCAACTCTCACTTCAGAAATGAGGAAGTTGAGGCTATAACAGGGAAGTCACTGGTCAGGGCCACCAAAAAGGGGGCAGGACCAGAACCCGGAAACTTTCAGCTTCCCCTCCTGACCTCTCAATTTCATGATAACAAACAAAATTCAGGTTCACTGTACCAACCACCAGCCCTGCCACACTCAGAGATGCCACGGGTTCCTAGCATCCTTGGCTCAAGTCTTCTGGTCCTTTCTTTGTCTTCCAGAAAATTACCTCTGGTTACGTGGGTGACTTTTAAACCACAAACCTGAGACAGGACACACACCTAGGCCTGGGCAGACTCACTCCCTAGCCCATCATTTGGCAAGGTGGGGCAAACCAAAGGTCAAGTTGTGGACCCCTGCAAGGCCTTGGCATTCTCAAACATTGCCTCTTTTATCTTAAAGATTTATTTATTTGATTTGATGTGCATTTATGTCTGTGCCCTAGGAGGCAAGAAGAGGAGGGTTCAGATCTCCTAGAAGTTGAGGCACAGACATTTATGACCCGACATGTGGGTGCTGGGAATCAAACCCAGGTCCTCTGAAAAAATGGCCAGTGCTCTGAAAGGTTTAACCATCTCTGAAGCCCACACCAGAGAGATAGAGTCTGAGCTCTGGGATTACAGACTGTGAGCCACCACACCCAGAGTTTCAGAGCACTGTGGGGAAGTGCTCTAACAGCTGAACTGTGCACCCCACCACCATCTCCTTCCCACCCCTGCCATGCTCCCTGCAGTTCAATGTGTGTCTGTTGTTCCCTTCCTCTCCCCCACTTTCCCTCCCTCCCTCCCTCCCTCTCTCCTTTTTCTTTGAACAATTACGAACTGAGCATCTACTGCGTGCCAAGAGTGATCCAGACGCTGGACATGCAGCAGTGAACACATTTTGGTGTTTCTGATTTAAAGGGAGGAAGCATACTGGATAAATGAATATGCAGTGTGCTGCATGGTGGTAAACTCTGGAGAAGCGAGCACAGGGCAGGTCCTGGAGGGTAAAGGAAAGCATCTCTGCAGGAGGCGAGCGACATCTAGACAAAAAGAGAGGCAAGTGCAGAGGCAGGAAAGTCAAGATTACCCAGGAATCCAGCATGGTCTGAGTGAGGGATACGGCTAGTTATGGATGCTGAGGGGAGATGAGGAGGAGGTGGGAGCAAGAGTCAGTGGGTTACAGCAAGCGTTAGGCCTTTATTCTAAGCATGGGGCATGCAGGGGAGTAGCTGATCACACGACTTCCTGGACCACTGTCATCATCAGGCAGCCTGTGCTGAGCAGGAAGGGGAACCAGGTTCAGGAGTCAGGCCCTGAGCCCAGTACAATCTCACAGCAATACTAAGAAAAACACTTTACTTCTCTGTTCCCCACCCCCAGGTCTCCTCTGTGAAATGGGAACATCAAGTTAGGTGGTATCTAAAGTCCTTTCTACAAGATTCATACATTCTGACCTTGACAATGATAGACCCAAGGGATCTAACACAAAACCTCATCATCTGATACGGGACGAGGCAAGAGAACAACAGCCACATTTGTGAAGCCCCTGACAATTCTCCAGCGCTAACCCAACTCCAAGCCATCGTCTCACAGGTTCCCAGGCCGAGAAGTCCAGCCAAAGAAACAGCCTCATCCACCAGCTACATGCTCAGAAGGTGATGAAGGGTGAGGTGGTGAGTGGCCCAGCTTGCTGCTACAGCTGATAATCTGACTTTGAAAACTGATTCCCACACATGCATCATAGCATACACATGGCTACACACACAGACACACACACACACACACACACACACAGACACACACGTAATGTTTCAATTGTTTTTTTTTTTTTACAGTCATGATGGCCTCTTACTAAAGACAGCAAAAATTACACACACGCACCAGGATGGAGCACAGCCTGCGGAGCCCAAAATCTGCTGCTCTCCCTTAGATCCTCTACTTCCCTCAATGGCTGCTTTTTTCTTTTATTTTGAAGTTTGGTTTTTTGTTTTTTGGTTTTTTTTTGCAAGACAAAGTTTCACTGTGTAGCCCTGGTTGTCCTGGAACTTACTATGTAGACCAGGCTGGCCTTGAACTCACAGAGATCCTCCTGCATCTGCCTCCCAAGTGCTGGGATTAAAGGCGTGTGCCACCATGCCTGGCCCTTTCAAGGCTTCCTTGAGGGCCCTCTCTTGTGTCATTTGTCATCAAATGGCACTGGAGACAAGTAAGGCTCAATGCTCCTCCATCCATTGTAGGAAGAGGTCGCTCTTGCCCCCACCCCCAGCCTGGGAGCTCCTGAAAGAATGTGGGCTGTTCACCCACTAGCTTGTGGGAGCATCAGGCGTCTCTTCCTAGACCTTTGCCATCAGACTGAGTCCCTCTCAGGAGAACTGTGTCTACCACTCAGATGGGGAGCAGCCTGAGACAGACTGTGGGTCCCTGCAGCAGGGGTCGTTCCCATCGTTTGGCCTGAAAGCCTCCCGAAGATGGGTTTTATCTGCCCCACTCCCTGCTCCCCACAGCATCTTCTATTTTTGGCAGTTTCTTTAAACAGGGCAGAGTGAAACACTTAGATTGAGCCACCCACCCAGGCACAAGGCCCTGTCATCCCCAGCCGCTGAATCAGCCATGAAAACTGCATCTTTATGCTGAATGGAACCAAAGCCAGAAGCCAGCTCCGCAGAGCATCTTCAGAGAGACTGCTTATAGGTCCGGCCCCAAGGCCGCCGCCACTCTACGTATTCATAGTTCTCACTGGGGCCGAAGGAAGCTGAACCGCACCAAAGGACCAAGAGCCACTAGCGCAGGCCCGGCCACACTGGATGCCATGTAGGCCCAGGCACTGCCGCGTTGCTGACTTCTATACTGAGGGGAGGGCTCACCTGAGGGAGCTGGGCTGCTTGCGAGGTGAGGGTAGGTACAAAGAGGTTGGGACTAGGGCTTGAGGCTGGTTCAGCACATACCTGGTGCCTCAAAGCTTATCCCAGACACGGAGGAGGTGGGCATCTGAGCAAGCCCACCCACGCTTTTCTGAAAACCAGCTTCTTCCACAGAGCTGCAGAAGGGCACAAAGGCGGGACTTCCAGTGTCTAACACCGGTTGGTGTCTTCATCACCACCTCCAACAATGTTCCAAGTACTTCCCACACCCGTGAATACTGGCCAATGGTAGCCACTCCCCTTCAGACCAGATGGCAAAGCCTCTCCACTGTCCACACAGGGAGCGGCGGCCAGGTAGCCTTGCAGGTTTCTGCTGCTTCCTATGAACAGCCCAGGCTGAATATGGAACGCAAGCCTGCCTCAGCACCTGGGGCCTTGGGAGTACTTTTGAATAATAATAATTTAAAAAAATGAAAAATGGGGACATTAGGATTTCAGGAGACATCTCAGTTGATAAAAGGACATGAACTTGATCCCCAGAACCAACATAAAAAGTTGGTAGGACACACTTGTAATCCCAATGCTGGGGAGGCAGAGGCAGGAGGATCCCTGAAGCTCACTGGCCAGCTAGCCTAGCCTTCTTGGCAAGCTCTAGGCCAGTGAGAGACACTGTCTAAACCACAAACACACAAAAACAAAACGGTGAGTGGTGGCTGAGTGCACACACCTGCATTTACACGTATGTCCTGGACACACAAAAAGACTGGAGCATTGGAACTCTGACAGGGTGGGTGTGAGGGAAACTGACCGCAGCATCTGCACGTGCCTGCCACAGCTGGTGATAGCCGCGCAGGGTTGGAGACGGCCCTTTCCTCTAAGCTTCCTATCCACTGATTGTTTCAATTGCGATTGCTGGTGGTGTAAAGTGTGCTTGTGTCTAAGTGGAGTAAATCATTCCTGCTGCCCAGCCTTCTCTCCAGAAGCAACGGCTATTGCGAACTGTTTTGTGTCTTTGGAATGGGGACATAGGCGTGTATGTCAGCCTGGGCACACTGAAAATGCCACCTGTGGGCTGAGGAGATGGCTAGGTGGTTAAGAGCATGGGCTGCTCCTGCAGAAACAAGAACAGGTTTGACTCCAAGCACCCTGATGGCAGCTCACAATTTTCTATAACTCCAGTTCCGGGGTATCCGACACCCTCATCTGGCCTCTGAGAGCACCACACATGCATGTGATGCACCTACATACATGAAGGCAAAATGCCCATACACATTCAATAAAAATAAATAATTTTTTGAAAAAGCTATCCTCCCGGATGTGGAATATCCTTAGGGGAAGACCAACCCTCCTACTAAAACTCTGACCAAAGATTAGAAACCAAAAACAAAACTGAAAAGGAAAGAGGAATAAGAAAAGCAAGGAACACCGACAGGGTCAGACGTCACTGTCCACAAAGTGGGAACACAGAGCAGAGACTGCTCCTTAAACAGTACACCGGTTTTCAATCTTCCCACAGCCTCCTCCACCTCCACGACTTTCCAGGTGACATAAAAGCCGCAGCTAAGTCAACTGGCCCCAGTGGGACACAAAAGAACGGGTGTCCACACAGATTATTAGAAATGGGTTAAACGAATATGTGAGAGTTAGCCAATAAGAGGCTAGAACTAATGGGCCAGGCAGTAATTAAATGAAAAAGAAAGAAAGAAAGAAAGAAAGAAAGAAAGAAAGAAAGAAAGAAAGAAAGAAAGAAAGAAAGAACAGGTGTCCAGAATGTCTGAAAACGCAAAGCAATAGTGACTTCATGAACTAGATGTTTATCGAGCTCAGGGCATCTGGGGTGGAGCTCAGGGCATCTGGGGTGGAGCTCAGGACATCTGGGGTGGAGCTCAGGGCATCTGGGGTGGAGCTAAGGACATCTGGGGTGGAGCTAAGGACATCTGGGGTGGAGCTAAGGGCATCTGGGGTGGAGCTAAGGGCATCTGGGGTGGAGCTCAGGGCATCTGGGGTGGAGCTAAGGGCATCTGGGGTGGGTACTGGCACTTCAGCCTCACTGCTACACTCAAGGGTACTTGGCAGTATTCCATACCAGCAGCATTTCCTTCCCCTCTCCCCAAGAGGTGACAGTCACGGGGTTACATGACAGTACCAAATGCCCCCCCCCGAAAGGCTCAGGAAGACTCCTAGTTGAGAACCTCTGCTTAAAGGTTAGATGTCTGAGTAGACATACTTAGAATACTAACTGACATATTGTTACCTAAGCGGGTGGTGGTGGTGCTTGCCTTTAATCCCAGCAGTCAGAGGCAGGTGGATCTCTGTGGGCTCAAGGCCAGCCTGGTCTACCATGTGAGTTCCACGACAGCCAGAGCTGTTGCACAGAGAAACCCGGTCTCAAAAAATAAAACAAGACAACAATGAAACGTGCACCTGATTTTTCCTGACTGATTTTGAAAGCCTAGTGTGTAGCTAACTGCCTAAAGGTTTGGTGCCTGAGGCCCTGCAGCCCCTTCCTCTTCCCCAGGCGCTTTCCTAGGTCCTCCTCGGCTGCCCCTGCTCTGACCTGCCCGTCTTCACATGCTAAGCAGCATTAGGATGAGAACTAGAATGTTCCAGGACTCAGGGGGGTCTGCAAGGCAGCAATGGCCACACCCAAAAAGCAGACCCATTTCATAACCAGCATGGTGGGGGCACTATATATACCATGCTATTTCTCAGAAACCGAATCTCAAAGTCCCCAGTAGAAGAAGGGGCAGCTAGGAGTTGTGAGGCGATGGAACACAGTGGACCCTGAACTTGTGAAAAGATGCTCCGCCTCCCTCATGAAAGAAATGCAAATGAGAGCAACAGACACCAATACTCATCCAGTAGAGCAGGAAAGATCAAAGGGTATGACAAGCCCGCCTGGGCGGGGGTGCTCACTGAGAGGGAGCTCGCTGCTAGGGCTTCTTGAAAGGCTCTTTTTAACGTCTGCCAGCATCACAACGCAAACGTGGATGTGTGTCTGCCAGCAATTCCACACCTAGAAACTTATCCTGCACAAACAGCCACACACCTGCAAAATGGCACACATACAAGTTCACTTGGCTAATGAGGATGGAAGGCAGGAAACAAGCTGGGTGCTCATGATTGGGGGACACTGCTTCAATCAATTGTTCTTCTACAAGAGGGGATGCTGCCCAGGTACGGAGAGGAATAGGGAGTAATCTGCTCACTGTAGAGTAAGCCAAGCAAGGCACAGGATGACACCAGCGGCTGGGCTGACTGGCTGAAACCCCTAAGCATCACATACACGCCTAGGTCCCCATTCCAAAGACACAAAACAGTTCGCAATAGCCGTTGCTTCTGGAGAGAAGGCTGGGCAGCAGGAATGATTTACTCCACTTAGACACAAGCACACTTTACACCACCAGCAATCGCAATTGAAACAATCAGTGGATAGGAAGCTTAGAGGAAAGGGCTGTCTCCAACCCTGCGCGGCTATCACCAGCTGTGGCAGGCACGTGCAGATGCTGCGGTCAGTTTCCCTCACACCCACCCTGTCAGAGTTCCAATGCTCCAGTCTTTTTGTGTATCCAGGACATACGTGTAAATGCAAGTGTGTGCACTCAGCCACCACTCACCGTTTTGTTTTTGTGTGTTTGTGGTTTAGACAGTGTCTCTCACTGGCCTAGAGCTTGCCAAGAAGGCTAGGCTAGCTGGCCAGTGAGCTTCAGGGATCCTCCTGCCTCTGCCTCCCCAGCACTGGGATTACAAGTGTGTCCTACCAACTTTTTATGTTGGTTCTGGGGACCAAGTTCATGTCCTTTTATCAACTGAGATGTCTCCTGAAATCCTAATGTCCCCATTTTTCATTTTTTTAAATTATTATTATTCAATAGTACGTAGTACTAGCCACATCCAAAGCACAAAAGAAACTCACCAGCTGCCTTCAACAGTGTTTTAAAGGCATTCATTCTCTCAGCACTACCTTTCTTGACTGAAAGCCTGCAGTCAAGGAGATGGCTGGCCACCATCACCCTGGAGCTACAAGGACCGGCAGGCAGAATCCTTTAGAAGGTATTCCTCAGGATCAACAGCTGGGGACTTAGGGACACCGAAGCTCTTAATAATGCCTCAAAGTACTGTCAGCCAGGACTGCGCGTCACAGAATGGCCTGGACCATGAAACTTCCCAGGAGTGCCAAGAACCCAGAGCAGTCACCCAGGAAGCTCCCTGCAGCGCTGCCTGCGGCGACATTTTAATGACTTATTACTCAAGGGTGCCACCGACATCACTTTCAATCCCACCCCACCACCCCTGCCACTTCGTCATAAAATAACCCTCATATTTTAAGCTGTAAATCGGCATTTGTCAGGCTCTAAATTGGGCCAAGGCAATATTTATTCGTCAAAGGATAAATCTTCCCTGCACCATCATAAATCCACTTCGTAATTTAATATGCCATCACTCTTACCTGAAGCCTCGTCAAAGAGTGGCCTGCAAGAAGCAAGGACTGTGCAGCCGGCTAGTGGTAAGTCCTCAGTTCTTTGTGTGGGGAGGGGGTGGGGTGGAGAACACAACCTGTCCAGGCTACTGATTCCAACGAATGCTCATTAATACCAGGTTGGGGACTCAGAGAAGCTGAATGTCTGAGAGAAGCAAAGACTGCTCCTCCGGTGGGGAAAATAGAGAGGTAAGAAAGACGAGATAGTCAGAGCAGGTAAAAATGCAGTGAGTGACAGGAGGCACGTCAGGGGACAGGCCCATGAAGCAACAGGAAAAGATGGAGAACTGGTCCAAGAGAAAGGAAATCAGGAAATAGGAATAAAAGGAGCTGATAAAGATGCTTGATGCCAAGCCTGAACAGACCAAAGCGACAGTGAAGCCACCTGAGACAACGGGAACTAGAACCTGCAAAGCCATTTCCCCAGCCCACACTGTAGACTTAGAAAAGACATGAGCAGATCATTTTATTAAGACAGTATCAGGACAAGATGGAGAGGGATAAATGAAGCAGGTCTAGAGCCATTTTCCGTCTGTACATTCTTGTCTATCAGGTGGTTAGGGGGTGCCCAAACCCCAAAGTAGAAGAGCAAGAGAAATCTGCCCCTTGGCCACCTGTCCAGCCCCACTGCAGTACTGGCTGGCCTTTTCTCAAGTGCACACGCTGACCACTGACCACAGCCAAACACAGCTTCCAGTCACGCAAACCAACTTCTCTGTATTCTTGGTTCATTGAAACAAAACAAGACTTGAAGATTAGACACTGTGGGCTTGGCCTCAAAGTCCTACCTAACCTCCCCCAAGTTTCATTCACCTCAAGAATGACAAAAACAGGCATGGAGGTTCATGTCTGTAATCGCAACACTCCCGAGACAACAAGATTGCCGTGAGTTCAAGGTCAGCCTAGGCGATGTAGTGAGTTCTTAGGCAGCGGGGACTGTGTTATGAGAATCTGTCTACAGACAAGAAAGAATGGCAGTCATCACCAGCACTGGAGCACCGTTAGACAGTGGTAACAGTGCCAAAGTAAGAGTCGCCGAAGACCTGGAACTCCTGGGAGGTGGGGACTCTGCTGGAAAGGTGCCTAGGACACGCTATAGAGGCCCCGAGGAGACCCAGTCAACATAAAACAGAGCTGGGAGACAGAACGGCTTCAGGTTTTGGTATAAAATTTAAACTCTTCTTTAAACTAGCCTTCCCAGGCGCATTTGCAATAGAACAAAGTAGTGAACTCACATATCTGCTGTGCAAGGCACAGCAAAGGGAAGGCAGGAGACAGAGTCCCCACCCAGGACTAAATTCACGAGTCAAGGTCAGACTGGGCTAGCCAGCCGCTCCCGACTCCAGGAGGCAGACACACCCCAAATGGAGACACCTCAGGAACAGACACCAGTGAACACGGAAGGCCACGCGGAAAGGAGGGTCTGTGCCCAGAGCGAACTCCATCTAACGTCGCTGAACTTCAGGCTTTCCGGAGCGACACCGCCCACGTCGCACCTTTTCCACTCACGTGGTTTTATGTCGGTTATCCAGCCACTGCTCAAACACCTGCCTCCCTCCCAGCGTCCCCAGCTCAAAGGGGAACTGCAATAAGACAGCGCAGGTGAGCCTACACTTAGCGTCATCACTGTGGCAAACTGCCTCACAGCCCCTGGATACCCAACTCATCCTCAGCTAATCCATATTCAAATTACATGCTTAGTTTCTCCACTAATTGCTGCCTCTCTCCGACCAGGCAGCTGCTCCTCCCTGGTCATGTGGAGTGCATCCCTTCCTGGCAAGTGGCCTGCTAGGGAGCCATAAACAATTCTCACCGAGATCGGTGGGGATCTTAAGTCTTCCAGTAGTCAGCAGGAAATGAGAAACTGAGGTAGAGGCCAACAAAGTGTTGGAGGCAAAACTGCACTTTCCCCACCTGTTCATGACTAACCCATGGCAGTCCTAGCCAGGAAGGTGTCTGAGAGGCTCAAGTGAACTAACTTTCCCAGGGTTCTCAGATAGGAGAGAAGGGAGGGAGCATCCTGTTCACAGGAATTTGCATAACCTTTGCTGGGGTGGGGTGGGGTGTTTAGGGCCAGCTCCCTAAAGCCAGCTCCCCTCACTTCCTATCTTCCCATAGGTCTCAGAAGAGAGCAACGCCATTGGAAACAAGCAAAAGCGTCTACCTCAAAAGTCTGAGAAAGCAGTATGATTTAAAAAATAAAAAAATTTTTTAAAAAGGTCATCTGTACCCTGCACACACAGGAGCTCCGTCCTGCCCGCTCCCCCACTTCCTGTTGCTCCCTGGCCCCACAGCTTTGTGTTTCTGAAGCCTGCACCTTCCCCAGGTTTCGCTGTAGGTCTCAGTGGGAGGCTGTTGGAGGGAGTGGGTTGGAGCTGGATACTGTTCTGAGACGCGGGGCTGTACAAAAGACAGAAATCACTACAACCCAACCACCAGGAAAGTACACCCAGAATTTCAGAGCCTCACGTCAACAGTGGGGTTCTAGGAAAATACTTGTGGGTAAGGCTGATTTGGTGGGGAGCATGCTGTGTGGGCAATGCCACTTAACCACTAACTAACACCGGGTGGTTTCGGACTGGCAGCCTCATTCTGCAACCCTTGGTGGGACCTTCCTGAACCCTTCCTCAAGCCCTGCTGTCCAGGGAGCCTCTGTCACTTGAGCCATTGAAAAGTTCCAAGAGTGGGACCCCAATCTAATCTCCATCTTAAAATAAAGGAAGGAGCGGATATCAGCTGACTGCCCTCCCTTCACAAGGGAGGACGCTGAAATAGAGAGCCATCACAGAGCTGGTTATAGCCAGACAGTACTGGGCCCCAGCTCTCCTGTCTTGCAGGGTGGGGCTTCTTAAGATCTTATCAGACTGACAAGAAGCAGATGCTTAATAATCTCAGCTCAGGGGGCTGGGAAGACACTCAGTGTAAAGTGTACACATGTACACACAATGACCTAAGTTCAGTCCCTGGCACCCACACAAAACCCAAGGGCAGTGGCACACACTGCAATCCCTGCACTGGGAAGGCAGAGACAAGAGGGTCCCTGGGGGCTTGCTGAGCAGCCAGTCTAGCCAGACCGGACAGTTCAGTGAGACCTTGTCTCAAAAACATGAAGTGGAGATGCAATTGAGGAAGATACCAGATGTCAACCGCTGGCCTCCACAAGCATGCACACACATGCATGAGTGGACACACACAATAGTGACTCAGCTACACCGGATATTGCCCAGTTCACAGAGAGCTCACCTGTTTGCTAGACACCAGAAGATCTCATCCTCTAGATGTATGTTTTGGTGAGTAAAGCCACTTGCCTGGCAATCCACTCCAGTTCCGATGTCCAACTTAGCATATGACCCATATCTGCCATTATTCCCTTCCAGGAAAAGCAAACTTGAGAGATAGGGTAGTACTACGCACGGTTCAAGCCCAAGAAGAGAACATCGAGCCACACCCTTCCGCGAGCTGTACCAACAGGAGGCTGCCATGAGCTTTCCGTGCCTTCCTGCACCTATGAGTACCCCCAGAACATCCATCTCTAAGAACGGGCCGGCCCTGCAGTTCTCTGATTCTCAGCCTGGGTATCCTGTCCACCTTGACTAGCACAGAGCCCCACTCTCTGGGCTTCCTCCTGCTGCAGCTGCCCAGCACATCTGCCAGACATGGGGCATCTGCTGTTGCTCGCTGGAGATGATGTTCCATGAGGGGAGGACATGCTACAGCCAGAGCAGCAACCAGCACAAGGTAAGGCTTTAATGGCTACTGAATAAATGAAGGAGGGAAGGAATCAGTGAACTAAAAGTAAACAAATGATTCAATGAATAAACAAATGAACAATCAATTCTGATGTCCCTTAGGACCAAGTCACTAAATTCGATCTCTATATTTCACATATTCTTCATCTATTTAAAAGTGGGGGGCTAGCCAGGCTTGGTGGCACACATCTTTAATCCCAGCACTCAGAGGTAGGTGGATCTCTGTGAGTTCATGGCCAGCCAGGTCTACAGAGTGAGTTCCAGAACAGCCAGGACTGTGACACAGAGAAACCCTGACTCAAAAACAAAACAAAAAGTGGAGGGGGTGTGGTGCTAATAATGCATCTTGATGCAACCAGAATTCGGAATTCTGGGAATAACTGGGAAGCATTTAGGAGGCTGGTCAGTGGGCTGAGTGGTTGAAGGTACTCACTGCCAAGCTTGACAGCCTGAGTTCAATCCCCACAATCCTCATGGTGGACGGAGAGAACCAACTCCCTTAAGTTGTCCTCTGGTGTCCGCACGCCTGCTGTGTCACACATGTGCCCACACAGATACACCTAAGCACATTCTTGTTCACACACAGATAAACAAGTAATGAATAAAAGGGTTTTTTTTTTAATTATTCAGAATGTATGTAGGGCCGAGCAGTAAATTACTGCTAGCAACTGCTACAGTCATGGACAGAAGCGGGGACACAAGACCCTAGGCAGTCTCACACCAATTGTGCCAGAACTTCTGTCAGGGCATGGAGCAGCCTGGGCAGCAGCTGAGTGGTCTTGGTGCGGCTGTCGAGGGAAATCTTGAGCTCAGTCATGGAAGTGTTGCTCTGTAGGCCTCCAACATAGCCATCATACAAGCAATTAACTCTCTAAATGCCTACTTCCTGCTGAGAGCTTACTGTTCAGGTGGGGGGAAAAGAGATGATATTAACATATTAAAGGAGAACTATAAATTCAAACTCAAAAACAAGGAGGAGGCTCGTCAGGGCTTGAACCATGACTCCGTGGATAAAGCGTCTGCCACACAAGTGTGAAGGAGTTGTGGAGCACACTCTGGAGTGTCAGGAGTCCTGCTGTGAGATACAAGGAACCTGGTATCTGCAAAGGTGAACATCTCAAAGACGTCACCTCAGGCAAGGTGTGAGGTCTCAGACGTGAGGCTATCTTGACCTCCACACTTTGGTCTGGAGAGCAGTTTCAGGGTGCCAATGTGAGGGCCACCAGTCTAGGGCAGAGAGGTGCACTACTGATCTCCCGGTGTGAGTCAGCTCCCCAGCACCACCAGCATAGGACTGGTAACCAGCTGTTCCCCAAAGACCTGAGCCCGTACGCTATCAACTGACACCCCCACTTCTGGTCACCGTGTGCAAGATCACAGTTGTCCTTCTCTTCATCGTGCGGCCATCAGTGGCCCTGGCACTGGGGAAACTGGTTGTCAACAGAGCCAAATGTGTTTATTGTCATCCTTTATCATCAGGGCTTGAACGAGACTCTCCGGAGGGCCACCATGGCCTTTCCTGGTACCCACAGCCCCTGAGAAGGAGCACGTGTGACGGGGTGTATGCAGAAGGGGAGGCAGGAAGGGGAGAAGAGGTTAGCCCCAAATGGCAATTCACTGCAGAGCACAAAGAGCCAGGGAACAGGAGGGCCTAGGGTACATGTAGGGTGTGTGAAACCTACCGATCATGTAGTTCAGAAGACCCTGCTAGAGAATCTCTTCTACATCTTTTATGTATATGTTTTGCCTACATATATGTCTGTACACCATGTGTGTATCTGCTGCCCATGGAAGTCAAAGAGGGCTGAAGATTCCCTGGAACTGGTGAGCTGCCCGGTGGATGCTGGGAATCAAACCCAGGTCCTCTGGAAGATGAGCCAGTGCTCTTGACCACTGAGCCATCTCTCCATCCCCCAGAAAGTTTCTACCTAGCTGTGATAATCCCCAGTGAAGGAGGTCACAGAAGAGGAAAGCAACGGAGCCGCCCGGCCAGAGACGCTGCTTAGACAGGTTAGGGGCTAAACCACTGGAGGATGTCTTGACTTAAAACAGAGCAACTCACGATACACATTACCTAACAAGATGCATGGTCTGGTTTTGCTTCTGTAAAAAACCAGCAAGCAGGCAAGCATGCCAATGCACATGCGCATGGAAAAATCACTGGGGGCAAAAATTCAAGATCCTGAGAATGTCTGGGTCTGGAAAGGTAAAGTGCTGGATATCTGCATTTTCTTCTCCATGTTTCGATATACCCCAACTTTTCTATAACATTTTTTATTACTATAAAACAGTAAATAGTTGGGTTTGTTTTGTTTCGTTTTGTTTTGCGGTGCTGAGGATCAAAGCTAGGGTCTTGTACATGTTAGTTACAGCCCTACTAGATTTGCTTATTAACACAGCACTCATATGGGTATCAGAAGACAACCTGAATGAGTCAGTTTTTCACTGTGCGTTCCAGGGATTGAACTCAGGTCATCGGGCTTGTTGACAAGAACCTTCATCCATTGAGCCATCTCGCTGGGTTTCAATATGTAGTGCTGACTGGCCTGGAACTATATAGACCAGGCTGTACTTGAACTCTCAGAGATTTATCTGCTTCTGCCTCCCAAGGGCTGGGATTAATCTGGATATTTAATGGCTGAGAAAACTAACTAGGAAGAAAGACTAACTAGGAAGTAAAACCTTGGAAAGATATCCCCGGGGGGACAGTCTAGAAGCTCAGATGTCTACAACCTCCTTGTCCCCCAAATATGGTAAGTCAAGGCTGTCCCGTGAGCCACACAATTCCTCTATAGGTATGCATAAGGATACACACACCCCCATGCATGACTCCATGCCATCCCCTATCCTCTTCAGCAGGCTCTCTCTCCAGCCTCACAGCCCACTCAGCCCCAGCCAGGGGAGGACAGAGCAAGTGAGGTCAGTCGAGGAGGCATGGATACCTTCCACGTGTACACAGCTTGCCAGGAACTTCACAAACATCACCTCACACGCCCAGCTACCACCATTTTACAGAGGGGAAACTGAAGTTCAGGGTCACCCAGCGAGCCACAGCCTAGAGCTGAGAATGCAGCCCCACTGTCTGCAGGTGCTTAGTAGGCCTGCCCAGAAACTGGACTTGCCCCTCGCCAACTGCAGCCCTGACATGAAGAATAATGCAAAATAATAAGTTCCCGTCAGCCTTTCACTTAGATTTAGGCTGAAAGTGAAATGCACCGCCAGTCTCAATTTGAGAATATATAAATATGAATATTTAATCACCAAAAAAAAAGTAAAGAAAAGGAAAGGGGGAAGGGAGGCCAACCTGAGCTCTAGCTCAGCCCTCATTCAGTGAAGTAGAAATGAAAGTGAGCCCTCCCCCAACACATTGTGCTTTAATGAAAGCACCAAGCCCATCTTCACTCCCACCCACCCCAGCCCACTTCGTTTAAATTTAGGCAACCACCAGGCGCACTGTACCCAACCACACTCTCTCAGATGAAGTCATGAAGTCCTCAGCTGGTGCACCCACACCTGTGTGAAGGAAACCGGAGCAGGCCGGGCACATGGGGCCAGCCTCCTCGGGCTAAAGGGAGGACTTTTTTGAGGGGTGGGCACAGTCAGGTCTGTGGAGTTGTGTGACCGTGTCACAACCAACTTTCCCTCTCGGGGTCTCCACCACCCCTCTACAGAGTCAGATGACTACAGGGATGGACGAGTCCTTCAGAATGTAGAGCTCAAGGGCAGATAGGACTCCAGGTGACGGGATGACACCCTCACTCAGTGCTACAGACGACAGCAGCCCAGGAGCTGGACAGCTATGGCTGCACAAGATAACAAGACCACAGGGCTTGTCTTCCCCCAGCTCTGGCTCTGCAGCCTCCTGCAGTCAGTGCCTGGCTGACTGCCTGAGGAAGAGAGGGTTTTACAGCGAGGTCCAGCTTGCCCGGTCTTGTAGGGCCGGGATCTACCCCTGCTCCTGGGGTTCTTGTTGAGGACAGTTTCTTTTTTCTTTTTTGGTTTTTCCAGACAGTGTTTCCCTGTGGCTTTGAAGCCTGTCCTGGAACTAGCTATGTAAACCAGGCTGGTCTCGAACTCACAGAGATCCGCCTGCCTCTGCCTCCCGAGTGCTGGGATTAAAGGTGTGCACCACCACTGCCCCATTCCCGTTTGTTCCTGTGCTCCCTCTGCCCCACCTGGTGATTAGCTGTTTACTCCATTTTGAGTGTGGCAATTTCCCACCTGCCTGGGGGGAATTCCTTGTGCAGCAGCAAGGTATAAAAGGGATCTTCCCGAGGTTAAATAAAGGGCATTCGGCTGGTCTCCTTTCGAATGACCCAGGTCTCTTGTGTATTCTTTCAATCTCCAGGCCCTTGCCCAGCTTGCATACGGTACAGTGGCACGCGAACTGTACTGAGAGGGTAACACAGAATCGGGTGTTACACCTTCCTTCTGAGGAATGACACCTGAGATTGTCTGCTGGCCTCCACACACATAAGCACATACAAATACATGAGCACATGCACATTCATACATGTATTTATTGCTTTCTGTCATTTTCCCCTCTTGGAGAGGCAGGCTCAACAATTTATTATAGTCTTTCACTTTCTTCCTTTAGATCAAAATCTCAGCCCAGGCTGGACTCAAACTCACCATCCTCCTGTCTCTGACTCCCTGCACCTTATTCAAGTTGGTTTTTTTTGGGGGGGGGGTGAGGTAGTCTGGTGTAGCCCTGGATAACCTTGAATTCACTTTGTAGCCAAGTCTGACCTTGAACTCCTGATCTCCCTGCTTCTACCTCCAAAGTGACAAAATTACAGCTATGTGCCCCACACCTGATGTTTTAAGTGTGACCCCATCAGAGAGAAGGGGACAGAAACAATCACTCCGGTCACCTGAATAAAGCTGAGGCATGGCAGACGTGCTAGTTAGCTAGACTTCCCAGCAACCAGATGGAGTCCCCTTCCTACCACTTAGGAGAGTGTCAGTGGCCACCCTCTCAAGCAGAGGCACAGAACACCCTGGCAGAAGAGAATAAAATTAATCTGCAAAACTCACAGGGAGGAAAAACAAAAACAAAAACCTCAGAAAGAATCCCAGGTTCAAGGGGAGGGCCAGGAAACTACTCGATCTCCCCGAGACACAAGGCTTGACTGTGCTGTTAACATGGTCAGTGGTCAGTGTACAATTCCGACCTCTGAAGCCAATGGACCCTGCCCCTTTCTGCCTTCCAAGAAGACGACTCCCAGAACTATGCTCTACCAACTCCACAAGAACCCAACAGAAAGCCACAAAGAGCCAGAGAAAGCAAGGTTCTAGGGACGGACGAAACCAACCAGGTGCTGATGCTAGGCCACCCAGTCTTCCCTTACGCTGACTACGTGGATAATTAGAACCTAAGAACACACACACATTCACATACATGCTCACACATACACACACACTCCATACACATGGCCATCCAAGCCCCAAAGACAGAATGTTCAAAGCAAATAAAAATGAGATACAAACCCTACACTAAATTACCCAGACTCCATCCCCAAAAGGGGAAACTGACAGAAAACACTAAACTTACTACGTATTAATAAGTGGTCTCATGTGTTTGTGTGTACATGCTGTGTGTTGCCCAAAGGGCAGCCTCAGATGCCATGCCTCAGGAGACAGCCATCTTGCTTTCTGCAACGGGAGCTCTCACAGGTTGATTAGGCTAAGCTGGCTGACCTTCCCAGGGACCCTTCTGTCTCCACTTCCTTGGTGCTCAGATTACAACCATGCACCACCATGCCCGCTTTTTACAAGGGTGGTAGGTCTCGAACTCACGTCCTCATGCTTGCACGGCACGCGCTTAAGCAACAGAGCCATCGCTCCAGCCCTCAAAAAGAATACTTTTGACTGAAGGCCAAAGGACAGCCGACATATATAGTAACGAAAAGAATGAACACTGGGTCCTTTTCCTTAATAGCTATGTGACCTCAGCACCTCCGAGTCGCCTCATCTGCAAATGAGTGTCAGCTGAGAGTATATCATTTGAAATCTACTCACTACTTTTCATAATGAGACTCAGAAATTGATTTCCTTAGAAGCCAGGGATGACAGGAGGAGAATTTTAAGTCCCTCAAGAACTGGAAAGACACAGATCTTGGAAGAAGATGCCAGCAACAGGACAGGCACGTGGATCCTTTTCTTCTTCTCTGGGCCCCATGTAGCTAGCAGGAGTGTGACCCTGGAGGCCCTCAGGCCACCTTGCAGACAGCCAGTGCTACTGAAAAGCTCCAGGCACCTAGCTTTCTGGGTTGTTTTGCTGTGTGTGTGTTAGAATCACAAACCCTAATATAACGAAGAGACAAAAGCCTCTATGCTTTTGGAGTCTAAGATTAACCAAATTGCAGGAGAAGCTGCAAACTAAATTTACAGTACAATGAAGAAGGAGGGGAGAAGGAGGGGTAGAGGACATCTTTGGGGGACAGTGATAACAAGGCCACAGGACTTCATTGTGGTGACAAAGCTGATAGCCTGGGACAGTGCTCCATAGGACAGTCCTTGTCAGAGGGTCGAGTGATAGGGGCAGAGGCACCAGGCAGCTGGGCTCTAGAATCACAACACTGCTGGAACCAGGTTTCAAACACACACTCTGCCGCTCAGGCCTGTGGGCATTTACCCACCTGACTCAGCCCTCAGCCCAAAGTTCTGGAGGCTCAGGCTACAGTTTGGGATGTGGAGGCATCGCTTCCCACACGGCCGCCACCCTCCTATCGCGCCTTAGGCTTAGCAGACTGGCTTCCCACCTTCCTCTGTCCTGGGAATCACACCCAGGGCCTGGTGCACACTAGGCAGGCTCTCTATCTCCGAGCTAGTTCTCCAGGCCGACAGCATTTCTTTGCCCACTAAAAACTCCACTGTACTCAAGACATAGCAATCCAGCTAGCAAACCCAGGTCAAGAACTTGTATCCATTAGAAAGGTATTAATCGGTCGGGCGGTGGTGGCGCACACCTTTAATCCCAGCACTTGGGAGGCAGAGGCAGGCAGATCTCTGTGAGTTTGAGACCAGCCTGGTCTACAGAGTGAGTTCCAGAAGAAGCTTTTAAAAAATATATAGAAAGGCCGGGCTGGAGAGATGGCTCAGTGGTTAAGAGCACTGACTGCTCTTCCAGAGGTCCTGAGTTCAATTCCCAGCAACCACATGGTGGCTCACAGCCATCTATAATGAGACCTGGCGCCCCCTTCTAGCATGCAGGCGCACATGGAAGGAATGCTGTACACATAATAAATAAATAAATCTTAAAAAAAAATATATATATATAGAAAGGATTAACCACCATGCAAACAAAGTCTGTGGCTTATCAGTTTGTGTAGGTCATGGGTCAGAAGATACCTGTTTCTATGATGGCTCAGACAAGAAGCTGCGTGATAGGATTGGCACCTGGAGGGTACTCCAGAAAGAGAAGGGATGGCAACATTCCCTCACTCACTGAAGAAAGCTTGGGCAACACACAACAGCAAAGCACTTTCCGAGCAAGCCCTCCAGGCAGGGGCCCATGGACTCTGCGGCCAGATCCGATTATTTGGGGGGGACATTTAGCAATCAATCACAACTCCCCAGGAGAAGGTATTTTCACAGCAGGAAGAACAAGAGCCCTCAAATCCCAGTTCCAGCACTGGCCAGCTGCCTGCCCCTGATTAGGCTAGGCATGCTGACTGGACAGATGTGCACAGCCCACCCCAAGTTTCAGCCCCTCTGAATCCCACTCTTCTACTACAGACCTAACCCTCAGGGGAAGCAGGCCCAAACATTCTGCAAGACTGACGAGCTCAAATTCAGGTCAGAATCACCTGTTTGTACAGTGAACTGCAAACTGAACGTCCCTTATCTCAGAGATCAGGAAGGATGAGGTACGTCCCACTTCTCCAAGCTCTTTGGATGTTGGAATATCATAACCTTAGCCAAAATAATAGCCCTAACTCTCAAAGAACTCTAATAGCTGAGATATTCTGACCTCTAAGCATTCATCATCACTGAGAAGGTTTAGGGATTTGTGGTGTTATGATCTCTGGTTTCGGGTTAAAGACACCCACCTAAGACTAAGGACTCAAGAGTACGCCATACTGTGCTCCTGGTCCCCATCTCCCCAGTGCCAATTCCCAGCTTTCCCAGCACTAAATTCTGTCTCGTCTCTAAACACCAGTCCCTGGACACAGCCACCAAGCAAGCAAGAGACTCATAAGATATGAGTCTCTTATCACAGGATAAAACCAAATCACCCTCTGACGACAGAATGAATCCTGAGGATTTCTCAGCCACCTGTCAGAGCTGAACAAGTCAGTGAGTTCAAAGGGTGCACAGTCCACGTATAGAAATCAGTAGCGTTTCTACAGACCAGCAAGACTGTGTGAAAACAGAAACTGAAAGACGATCCCATTTTAAGTGGTATTTAAAAAATTCTTGGGAATAAATTTAACCACACACATGAATGATTTACATACTGGAAACTATAAAACACGGGTGAAAGAAATTGAAAACATAAACAAATAGAAGGGTATCCCACGTTCCTGGATTGGAAGAATTCGTATGGGGGCCAGTGAGATGTCTCAGGGAAAAGGTGTCAAAGCCTGACAACCTGAGTTTGACCCCCAGAACCCACATAACAGGAGAGAACTCATGCCCACACGTCCTCCAACCTCCACATGTGTACCCCGTATCCCCATAAATTAGTAAATAAATGTCATGAAAGTTTTATAAGAACTAATATTGTTAAAATTTCTGTACTGGGGTTGGAGAGATGGTTCAGTGGTTAAGAGCACTGGCTGCTCTTCCGGAGGACACGGGTTCAATTCCCAGCACCCACATGGCATCTTACAGGTGTCTGTAACTCCAGTTCCAGGGGATCTGACATCCTCACCCAGATATACATGCAGGCAAAACACCAATGCACATAAATAAACCTTTTAAAACCAATTCTCATACACGTAACTTATATTTGATCAGTAATGAAATGAGTGTTCAAAGTTTTTTCTTTAATGTGCCTGGCATAGAATCGTCACACATCCATTGGGCTGTGTGAGCCACCCCCTTTACTGGGTTGGGATCTTTCATTTTTTTTTATTGCTTTTATTGAGCTATACATTTTTCTCCACTCCCCACCCTTCCTCTCCCTCCTCCTCTTCTACCCTCTCCTGTGAATCTCACTCTCCCAGTTTTTTCAGGAGATCTTGTCCATTTTTAAAAAGAAGTCTGTAATGATGTTTTGTTTGTAATCTAACAAATACAACTTGCCTGAAGATCAGAGGTACCACAGAGGCCAGTGGTGGTGGCTCACGCATTCAATCCCAGCACTTGGGAGGCAGAGGCAGAGGCAGAGGGACCTCTTTTGAGTTCAAGGCCACTTTAGGCTATACTAGATTAATCCAGTCTCAAAGAGAAATGGAACCAGCTGGTGGTGGCTCACACCTTTAATCCTAGTATTTAGGAGCCCTGCACTAGGGAGGTGGAGGCAGGAGTGACGTGGCTGGGAGAAAAGAGGAATCTAAGGCAGAAGGAGACTGAGCTTTTGCGGAGACAGCACTCAGTCAGGATTCGTGGAGACAGGATTGCCCTTTCAGTCTGAGGCAGAGGTCAGCTGGTGGCTGATCGTTCTGCTTCTCTGATTCTTCAGCTCTCACCCCCTCATATCTGACTCTGTGTTTTTATTATTAAAAACAATTAGAATTTGTGCTACAAAAGTCTGTATTGAGCCAGACATGATAAGCACACCGGGAGTAGCAGCACTCGGAAAGTTAGAGGTGCTCCTGAGTCCGAGAGTTCGAGACCAGACTGGATGACTAAGAAAAACAAAGTATACTATTTACTGTGACCAATGCAATCTCTATTAAAAAAATTCCAATGTCATTCCTCATAGAAACTCTAAAATCCGGGGCTGGAGAGATGGCTCAGCGGTTAAGAACACTGGCTGTTCTTCCAGAGGACTCGGGTTCAATTCCCAGTACCCACATGACAGCTAACAACTGTCTGTAACTCCAGTTTCTGGGGATCTGATATCTTCACACCAATCCACATAAAATAAAGTTAACTAAATAAAAAAAAGAAATTCTAAAATCCATATGAAACCACAAAGATACCAACCAGCATGATCACTAAATTTCAAAATATATTATAAAGCCATACTAATCAAAATAGCATGGTACCAGCATCAGAATGGACACACTGCCTAATGACAACAGGAAGCCCAGAAATAAAGTCGGCATCTACAGTGAATTGATTTTCCACAAGGACACCAAGGACACACAACAGGTAAACAATACTATCACACAGAGAAAAAGAAAATGAACCTTTCATTTAATAAATAAATGAAGACCTTGAAGAAAGTGGAGAGGAAGGAGAAAGATCAGAGGAGGAAGAGGAAGAAGAGAAGGGAGGAGAAGGAAGAGAAATGAGGAAGAGGGGCAGGCGGAAGGAGGAAGTGGAGGAGGGGGAAGGAGAAAGTGGGCCTCGGCAAGAACAAGAAGTGGAAGAAGTATGAGGTGATGACCTCACTCCTGCTCCCGTGGGCCTCAGTGTCCCCATCAATCCCTGCTGGCCTGTTAGTCTCACAGAAACTCAACCTGGGAGGAAAGAAGGCCCCTTACCTAGAAAGCGCTGTGTGTTTCCCAAAGCCCAGTTATTTTCTAGGTGGCCCTCTTGTTTATAGTAGGTTGTTATTTTTTTAATCCAGAGGAAGATAAATAAAATAGAATGTGTGGGATTTTTAAAAATAAAGCAAGAACGAAGAGGACGTGGGGCCTCTTGGGGCTCCATCAAGCCAGCAATCACATTTCAGACTCAGCGCTCACTAAGACATCCATCCCCACACAACCAAAGAGAAAGCCCAGGGCCCTTCACCGCAGCTAATGAGGCCTGATCTCTCCTCACTACTGAAGTGGGGAGCTGGTTTGCTCAGGGGCCTGATCTCATGGGCTGAGCACAGATAAAACCGTTGTCAACCCATAACCAGGAAGGAACCACATCTCCTGAACGCTCATGGCTAACACATTGGGAGTCTGACACTGTGGAGGAAAAACTGTAACACCAGGACTTGGGAGTCAGGGGCAGGAGAATCATCACAAGTTCCAGATCGGCCAGGACTATATAGTAAGACACGGTCTCAAAAATAAAAATAAAATGGCAGGGGGAGACCTGTGGACATAGCTCAGTGGGTAGAGCGTGCTGAGCAAGTGTGGGGACTGGAGTTTTGACCCCAGAACTCACATAAAATAGCTGGGGAATGTGATGGCCGAGCATGCAAAAGCAGCATGCAGGAGCAGCACGCAGGAGCAGCACCCAGGAGTAGGAGCAGCACGCACGAGCAGGATCAGACAGGAAACGTCCAGAGCAAGCTGGGAGCTCAGGGATCAGTAAGAGAACGCGCTCCAGTGTATTCAGTGGAGAGTGACTGAGAAAGTCACCTGACACTCACCTCCGGCCTCCACACACATGTGCACATGTGCATATGCAGCTGCACACACACGTATATGCAAATACACACACACACACCACACACACACACACACACCACATACATATGCAAAACATAAAAGTGCACACACAAACCACAGAGCCCCGAGTTTGTTGAGAGGGTTTTCTCTTCTACTGGGAATTGAACCCAGGGCCTCAAATACGAAAGGCAAGCCTCCTAGCACTGAAATACATCCCTAGCCACATTTGGGGGAAGGACTGGTGGAGGGGGAGTTGCTAAGTTAACCCAAACAAGCCTGAACTTGAGATTTTGTGCCAGCTTCCATACAGCCAGACCTCAGGTTCAGGCAAGTTCTTCCAGCTGGGTTGCTGATGCGACCCTGCCAGGCCTAGGGATGACGTGACGTTAAAAGAACTTACCAGAATGTGCCCTAAAGGATGAAGGGGAAGATGGAGGAAGGGAGAACCCCAGGGTCATGGAAACTAGTATTAGGGCACTGCAGGCATGTCTGGTAGTGACAGAGGGATTTGGGGAATGAGGCCCACTTCCCTATCCTGACATCTGATTCTCACCCAGTCCTTCAGGCAGATGACAGATATCAGCCACCTCTGATCAGAACTTTTCTGTCCCTCAACACTGCCTGCTGGACATCTGAAGGGGCTGAAGAGATGACTCAGCAGTTAAGAGAACTGGCTCCTAACAGAGGGCCGGAGTTCATGGCAACTCACAACTGTCTCTAACTCCAGTTCCAGGAGAGTCAATACCCTCTTCTGGCATCTTCAGACACCAGGCACACATATGGTACATATATACACACAGGCAAACACCCATGTGTATAAAATAAACTTTTTTAAAAAATAATAAATTAAAAAAGAGGCCCGAAGGCCCCATAATGAATGGAATCGCAGGTTTAGAACATTATAGAGTTCCAGGAGTGTTTGAGATGCAGTGGAAGGAGCATCACCTTTAGAGTTTACTGCCCTTAGAACCCTGAGAGCTCAAGGAGCCAGCTACCACGGGCAGACTCCTCACACTGGGTGCAGTTCCTTTTAAAAACAGGAGTCACAGGACCCACATCTTTTGTGCGGCCCAAAATATTTCTGGTCCGGTGACAGACTGTACCATTCACCCCAGCCAGTCACACCCTGAACACCAGACCATCCCTTCACTAGGAAGAACCAGGCAACAAGGACTGTGCGCAGCTCATATGGCACAGTCACAGCCAGCAAACGAATCCACACACAGAAGAAAGAACACAGCAGCGAGGGTCCGCTCTTTCCTGTGGGGTGCAGAGGAAAGTGGCCCCACCCATTTCATCACAAGGGGCTGCATGCAGCACAAATGCCTTTCTCATTCACCCCGAGCTGACTTGCTGTGGGGTGCCTGTGGGTTCGGCTGCAATCAAGGCTCACGGCCCCCAGTGAGGACCACACCCTTAGGAAGGTAACAAACACTAGTGGAGAGGCAGGACACTGGGACACTTGCGAATTCAAGAAGAGGAGGCTGTTTTCTCACAAAAGCGCCTGGGATGGGAGAAGACCCCAGCACATAAGGAGGAGGCAGAAGCAAGGGCGCTCTCGGTCTCCTGACCTTCAGGATACGGCGCTCAGACAAGGCAGACATAGTCCTGAATGTCTCCCGAGCCTGGATTTCAAACCATCTAGCACTACTGCCCCCGTAACTACTGGCTATGTCTCAAAGAGTGACAAATTTCAGAAGGCCAGATGGTGACAGCCTCTTGCTCCAAAGACACATACACAGCAATCTCAAGAGACCTGGGTCCTAGGTGGCCAGAGTGAGGGGAAGCGGGAACCACACCGCAGGGACTCACTGTGGTCCCTGGGAGGCACCAAACAGCTGCTCAGTCCTAAGAGAAGCCCCAGAGGAGGGCACGCGTCAGAAAGTGGGGGTGGGTTTCATTTGTTTTAGTTTTGAGGTGGGGCTCCGTGGGCACAGATAGAGAAGTACAAACAAGTCAAACGAATACAGTGAGTAGCTGCAGATCTGGAATAAATTACCACCCCAAACCAGGAAGGAGACCTGAGCAGGCACCTCCACACCCTCTGCGGCACCAAGGGGCTGCCCTGCCACCCCTGACCTCAAAAGCCCAAATCCACAGCCCTTCCTCTGAGTACAGTGGCTACTTTTGTAGACAGACTACACACCAAGGCCCTTAGAATGTCTCAGCAAAGCCTGAAAATGATCCCACTGAAGAAACTGTCACGGTTCCCAGCTTACACACAAGGGAAACTGGGTCTGAGAGGCACCTTCAAAACTATCTTCTATCGGGTTGCAGAGATACATGGCTCTGTCAGTAAGGCGCCTACCTTGCAAAGGGAAGAGGAAGGAGGAAAGGGGAAGGGAGAGGGGGAAGGGCAAGGAGGAAGAGAATAGGTCAGGAGAGGGAAAGGGGAGAATGGGGGGCATGGAGAAGAGGAGGGGAGGGGAAGGAGAGGAGGGGAGGCAAATACAGGCATGGTGAAAGTACACTTGTAATCCCAGCTCTGAGGGTGCAAAGATAAATGAATCCCTGGGAGCCACTGGGGCAAGTTCCAGGCCAAGAGACCCTACATGACACAAAATGGAGGTAGAGTGTACCTAAGGAGAGACACATGAGGTTCTCCTCTGGCCTCTACTCTCGGGCCAGCACACATGCGCACACACACTCACACAAAATAATACATAAAAGCGCATGCAGATCAGTTTAAAAGTCCCACAGCACAACACGTGCTGAGATCAAAGGACAGCTTTCAGGAGCCAGTCCACCCCTTCCGCCACACAGATCATCACTTCCAACAGCAAACGCTCTCGCCCATTAAGCTGTCTCTGTGGCACCCACCCTGTGTTTTGAGGCAGGGTCTCTCACTGGGACCAGAGGCTCACTGAATAGGCCATATGGCTGCCCAGGGAGCCCCCAATGATTCCTGGTCTCCGCCTCCCAACACTGAAGTTACAACCACATGCCCACCAGTTCTGGGGATTCAATCAGGTCCTCCTCAGCTGGTACAGCAAACACTTTACTAACTGAAGACTCCAGCCCACCTTTTTTTAAAATTAATAGTTCACACAAAGCAAAATCAGGCACAAGAAGAGCTCTCTTGTCTAGAAGCAGAGCAGGCACTAACGTACACAGCGCTATCCAACAGCTGACATGGGCCTGCCACTCCGTAAAGATCAAATGAGATTTCCAGCAGGCAATATGGAAGTTGCAGGCAGACCTTCACCTGTGACCTTCACGTCTAAGGGACCATAAGCCTTCTGTCTCTTGCTAGATTCCTGAGACTGGGCCGCGGGTCTTGTAGGCCCTGACTCCACCAGTGAGCGTGTCTGCCGGGCATCTGAAAGCTTTACAGTAAACGGTGACTCATCTATAGAAGCCACCATAGACACCACTGTGTAATAGCCGAAATTTGTTCCATCCACATGAAAGAGAAGCGCTGAGCACAGGGCTGCGCATCTGAGTCAAACTGAGACCCCTGAATACCCACCACACTCAGCAGCACGCAGCCATGCAGATATCGGACTCCTGGGCTGAGGGAGGGGGGCTTCTAATGAAGGCTCAAAATCATAAACGCACAAGGGCCGTCAGCTCTCCTCATGCTAAGTCTCTGTATGTGTTAAGTTCAACAAGTCTGTATGGGTCCCCTGCCATGTAAATAAGATCCTGGCCTCCTGGAGATGTGAGTTCCTGAACTGCTGCTCTCAGTACACTTCCTCATGGCCCAGTAAGTTCTCATTTAGCAGCTCCATCTTACAAAAAGGGAAACGGAGGCAAAGAGAAATCAGGAAGTCATCCAAGATCACAAACCTAATTAAGAATTAGCACTCACACCCACTCTTATGCGACTCGGAGGCTGGGGCTGTCATGGCCTACCACTCAGTGCAGAGAAACAGGGGCAGTGTGCCCAAGGGTCAAGGAGTCCAGGGACCAGTGGGGACATGGGCAGTAAGGACGGTATTGGGGTCCTCTCAGAGAGTTGCAGATAGTAAACTCTGGCTGGGCTACATATGGATATCTTCCTAAATGATGACCATGGCAATCGGGAGGGGATGTCAGAAACAGTTAGAGATGCCTAAGTTCTCACGTTCTAAGTTTAAATGCCCAGATGGGATCTTATCTAGAAACAGGGTCTCGGCAGATGGAATCAGTACATAATTCTTCTTGGGCTCATTCTTTTTCTGATGCTGTTCATGATAGATATGTTGTGTGCAAGCAATATGTATGACTGCTTCGAATGTGTGTGGACACACATGTGCTGGGTGCAACAGAGGTTGACATCAGGTGCCTTGGTTAGTCACTCTCCACTCTATTTATTCAGGCAGGGTATCGAACATACAGACTGCTTCATCAACGTACAGGTCCTCCTAGCAAAGGGGCCTTGCTAATCTCTGTATCATCCCAATTTTAGCGTATGAGATGCTGAGTTGAGTCACAGCTGCTGTATTTGAGTACAGCAGAAATGAGAAACATATGAGTGCATGCAAACACACACACAAACACACAAGGAGCGGGCAATTTATGTTTCTATAAGCTGAAGATAACCAAGAACTGCAGGAGCTGAAAGCAAGGTGCAGACAGACACAAGACTCCTTCCCTGCCCAGGCCTTGATTTCAAACATCCAGAACTATAGCCTTGATTTCAAACATCCAGGACTATGAAAGCTTATTGGGCCTGAGGTGCTCTGCTAGCGTAGCCTTAGGAAGCTAAGAGGCAGCAAGTTCCCAACAGACGTCCAGAGAAGCTGGGACTCCACCCTGCAGGCTGCTGGCCAGCTTGTGAGCAGCAGAAAGGGTGCATTCCAGTTTTACGTGTGTTTTATAATTGGAGCATCCTTCAAATCTGCACAGTCCACTCCTGTAACTGTCTGTGCCCGCCCACATCCTTCTTGCTGGCACATCCACGCTTATAGCTTCAAGCACTGAACAGCACATGTGTGTGTAGACAGTGGCTGATTTCAGCAGGAACATTCCCCTGACTAGACGCTCCGACCTACAACATGAGCTCCTCAAACTCCATGTGTCCAAAGTAAGTTCAGTTCAACACTCCCTTCGGGTTCCTGCTCTTTGTTGGCTGTGCCACTGAACATCTAGTCACCTCATCAAAAGTGGGGCGGTCACCCCACACTCTCCACCCTGCCCCCACACATCATCTTGTATTCTGTACATGGCCGGTCCAGTTCTCCTCCACCCAGGGCTGCCGCTGTAACCCATCCTGTGTTTTCACTCCCTCCAGCCTCCCCCCTACACCACTACCTAGCTCAGCCACACTCAGAAGTGCATCTTTCGGGGGCACACATCCAGAGACGCCACCCCCAGTCTGGGGACTCACAGTGTTTGTTCAGGCAAGAGCCCCACCCAACGTCATTTCTCAGATCTTCCTGCTCAAGACACTTCCTGCCACCACACTGTCCTTCTCCCTGCTCCCCGATCTGATCACATTTCTCTGCCCCAGCTAAGCATCCGAAGACCAAGGCATTAGCCACCCACCATAGGGCTGATGCTTCCCATCTGGAGATAACCACTCAGAACCTTCGTATCAGTCAGGAATTAGGTGCTGGGCATAGCAGGTGGCTCACAATCATTTGGAACTCAAGCTTCAAGGAATCTGACACCCTCTTTGAGTGTTTGGGTCAAAACTGGAGGAACTAGGCCAGGCAGTGGTGGTGCACGCCTTTAATCCCAGCACTCAGGAGGCAGAAGCAGGTGGAGTTCGAGGCCAGCCCGGTCTATGGAGCAAGTTCCAGGGCAGCTAGAGCTTCACAGAAACCCTGTCTTAAAACACCGCCCACTCCCCAAAGTTGGTGGAACTGTTTGGGAAGGATTAGGAGATGTGGTCTTGTGGAGGAGGTGTGTCCTTGAGGTGTGGGCCTTTGAGCTTTCAAAAAACCCACACCCTTCCCAGGTAGTGCCACTCCTCCCCCTATGCCGACGGGTCGGATGTGAACTCTCATCTACTGCCTGCTGCCATGTGTCACTCCGTGAGTCATGGACTCTAACCCTCAGGAACCATGAGCCCCTAAACCAATGCTTCCTTTTATAAGTTGCCTTGGTCATGATGTTTTTGGCACTGCAATATAAAAGTAACTAAGACAAAACAGGACAGAGAACATGGTTAACTCAGCCCTGAGATACAAGGCCCCAGGACCCAGTGGCTCACCGATGTGTGTTTGGGGTCAAGGCAGGTCTTGAATCCCCTCCTGTGGGGCTATCTAAGCCCCTCCCTCATGTCCTCATCTGAAAAAAAAAAGACCAATTGGTCCTGCCTAAGAAGAGTGGTGTCAGGAAGAGCTAGAATGATGAACACACGGTGGCTCTGACTCTGCCCATGAATGTCTTTTTTCTGCTGGGAAATGAAGCCAAGGTCCCTCAGGGGCCAGGCAAGGGCTCTACCACAGAGCTACCACACCAGCCCAACAGATGGTCTTTTCCTCCTCAGTCCTATCTGCAGGTCTGAAAGGGATGGGCACAGACTGCTTAACCTTCATAGGCTTCAGCCCTCTTGAGGGTATTTGCAACAGTTCTGCAGGCTGTCTTTTTTAGGGGTCTGTCAACCTCCCGCTCTCTGTTGCCACACAGAAGTAGCTCTGCTTGGAACCCCAGACGTTTGCAGACATGGGGACAAACTGAGAAAACAAGGACTTATTGTGCCCTGCAGAACTGCCTTCACGAAGCTCAGAACCCAGCTGGTCTCATTTGCAGGTCTCGCCATTCCCGCCTCTAAGGTGGAGACGAGGCTAAAGAGATACGTGATTTGCCCAAAGCCACAGGGCAATGCAGTGACTCAAACCCAGTTTGTGTGGCTGGCCGGGGCCTAACGTTTCCTTTCACTGCAAGGATTTCCTCCACCTTTGAGTTACCCAGATGGCTCAGGGGGCAAAAAGGCTTGCTGCTGAGCCTGACAACCTGAAGACCCACGTGTTAGGTAGACAGAAGTTGTACTCTGTCATAGAATGCTATTGCATGTTCTTAGTACACGCACACACAAGATAATAAATATAATTTTAAAGTGAAATTATTAAATTAAACAAACTACAATATGTAACCACCACAATTTTACGGGAAAGGACATTAACTAAATGACTTTTAAATTAAAACTTCATTGTAATGAACTTGAAAAAGCAAGCAATTATGCAACTATATTAGCCAGAACCAAAGTCTGTAACTCAATGTTCATTGGGTTGATACAGCCAGCAGGCTTGGGCTCTTCTCAACAGTGCATCCACCTAGTAAAGGACCAGACATGACAAGCCAATTGGAAAAGTCCACCTTGTATCTGGAGGGTGGGATCTGCATTTCCACCCTGGCAGTTCTGCTAACATGCCCTAATACCACACACCGAGCCTACTTTGCTTTCTCCATTTGGGGAGTGTTACTTTCCCCCTCTTCGGCATTGTCTCTGCATTACTCCCCCAAAAGCAAAAATACTGGTCAAATGGCACAGACACCACTGTGATTTTGTTGTCCAAGGCCATGATACTCTCCTGAAAGGTCTGCTCCACTCTTCCACTGGGGAGGAGGAGAAGGTACCCAATTTCTTTCCACTGGCCTCAAGGATAACATTTATAAAACTGACCCAAGGGCTGGAGAGATGGCTCAGAGGTTAAGAGCACTGGCTGCTCTTCCAGAGGTCCTGAGTTCAATTCCCAGCAACCACATGGTGGCTCACAACCATCTGTAATGAGATCTGGTGCCCTCTTCTGGCCTGCAAGCATATATGGAAGGAATGTTGTATACATAATAAATAAATAAATCTTTAAAAAAAAAAAATAAAAAAAAAATAAAACTGACCCAAGACCAGACACATCTTTATTCCCAGCATTCCAGAGGCCTAAACAGGCAGATATCTGTGAGTTCAAGACCAGTCTTGCATATATATCAAGTTCCAGGACAGCCAACGGTACATACCTATCAAGACCCTGTCATAATAATAACAATAATAATAACCCAATTACAACTAATGCTACAAGCCCAATGAAACACCACCGCTGAGCTGGCAGAATGTCTATAAATGTTACCTTACATTTCTTCTGCACATCTGTTTATCTGGACTTCCTATGAAATTATCTTTCCCCAGGCTGAGTGGGCCACCAACACAGCCTATGCCCCTGCCTTCACTATGGGATCATTCCGTGCGTGATTCTCAGTGTGCCTTGCCCATGGGTTATCACAACTGTTTCCTCATCCATTCCCTCGCCCTCTTATAGGATTTTGCTTATTATATGATTACTTACTTTTGAAACACGGTCTCATGTAGCTCAGGCTGGCCTAAACGCAAAACGTAGCCTTGAATGTCGGATCTCCCGTCTCCACCTCCCCATGCTAGGATTGCAGGCATGCCCCACCTCACCTAGTATGATTTTATCATTTTTAGGAAATTTATTTTTTTACAAGGCTGGTCTCAAACGCAGAGATCCAGTGGCCTCTGCCTCCCAGGTGCTGGGACTAAAGGTGTGCGCCACCATGCCTGGTATTAAGGATTTTTATAGAATTTTCAAACATAGTTGCTCTTTACACCAAGGGTAAATACTCGCTTCTCATTGGTCAGCTTTGTCCTAATACTAAGGTATAGCTCCCGCTCTCCTCTCTATTCAGCTTCAAGACCCTGCCACTTTCAAACGACCCTCTGGGGTCCTTTGGAAAAAAACAGGGACACTGGCTGTCCCTGGCTCACGCTACTGAAGCTTTTCAAGCTGCAGCCCCCACTGGAGCAGCACTGTGTGGCCATGAGGTCCAGGCGTCAGCTTCAGACCCTTTAACGTCTATGCACAAAGCAGCCCCAGAGCAGCTGGTCATCTTCTCTGACTAGAAATTGTGTCATTCGTAAACAGCCATATTTTTATCTCTTCCTTCCCTGTGCCAATCCCTCTAGTATTTTTCTCTGTTTTGTTCCTATTTTGTCACAAGCCTCTGTCAAGGTTCTGTTAAACAGGAGTTGAGATAAGAGGCGCTGGGGTTACTTCCTGTTTCACCCCTTTCAAAGCAGCTTCTGTGGAAGGCTGTGACCAGATCGCACACAGACCCTTCCTTGGGTGTAGGAAAAGATTCTCTGACATGCCTATTTTAATTTTATGGTATGTAATACTGCATAGATCATGGATTTTCAGTATTTTTCTGCATTTAGTGAGATCAAATTTCTTTATTCATCAAACTTTTGGTGAGTCTCAGTTACATTTCAGGTTCTGCCCCAACTACGAGGTCTTCCGACTTTCACACTTTATTTCTACTAACGCTAGTCTGTGTTGAGTTGGACTTACCTTACCAGGATAAGCGTTGTTTAGTAACTTCTCAAGACTTCAATTTTTTTTCTTTTATCTAATTTCACTGGGCTGTTTGGTTTTGAGATAGTGTCTAAACTGCACAAGCAGTTGAGGATGGCCTTAAACTTCAGATTTTCCATCTACACCCTTCAAGGGCTAGGATCACGGCCACAGTCCACCATGCCTGGTTTACGCAGTACTGGGGCTAGTACCCAAGGCTTCATGCATGCTAGGCAAACACTCTACCAACTGAGCTACATCCCCAGCCTTACCTTTCAATTGGAAAAGGAGTGTGATACAGAACCTCATGTAGCCCAGGCTGGCCTAGGGCGGATCTGTCTCCACCATTCATGTGCTTGGGTTACAGGTGTTCAGCATCACACCCAGCTTCAAGATTTACTTTCAACTTGATCTTAACCTAAAGGCTGAGAAGTCATGCAAGACCTGTCTGGATTTTTTTTTTAAGAACTTAAATTTGAGCCGCGTGATAGTGGTGCATACCTGCAATCCCAGCACTCAGGAGGCAGAGGCAGGAGGATCTCTGTGAGTTCAAGGCCAGCCGGGTCTACAGAGTGAATTCCAGAACAACCAAGGCTGTTACACAAAGAAACCTTGTCCCAAAAAACAGAGAGAGAGAGAGAGAGAGAGAGAGAGAGAAATTCACCTAGAAAAGTTATTATTAAGAAACAAACCTACTAGATGCACTTCAAACGTTAGCTCTTCTGTGAAGGCTTCCCAACTCCTACCTTTCTGAAGCGGATATCAAGGCTCCTTCATGAGGACTTTAAAAGAACCAAATGACCCAATACCTGAATGCCCCTCAAAACTCCCTTGGTGCCCTGAGGAGCAGCATGAATTCATCGCCTGTGCGGAGCCACGTGCCCAGTGGCTGGTAGTTACTCAATAAACATCCCAAAGCTGTCAGGTCACTTGTCCATCCAGGTCTTTAGTTCAAGGATGATTTTTTTGAGGCTGTTTTGTACTGGGCTCTGTCTGGCAAGGTCTCATGCTGCTCAGGCTGGTCTGGAATGTGTGATGAGGAAGAGGTGACCCTTGTTCTCCTAACCCTCTGCCTCCACCTCCTGGCTTCTGAGACTGCATTCTGTGCCACTTTCCCTGGCCAGCCCGTGTTTCCACATGAAATTAGTCTGTGGTTTTTTTTGTGACTCAGGTCTAAGCTTAAACAGAAGGGCTGAGCAGCGGCGGGCAGACCTCCTGCCAAGGGAAGGCACGGGCAGTCTCTAGAGGGTCATCGTGGGATACAGTTATGAATGGTCCCCGGAAGCACCCCAAACCAGCACAGGTGACTCTCAGCAACACAGAGATAAAGAAATCATCTATCACAACACCCCAGACCCAGCGCAGCAGGGCTCCTTACTCACTGGTTATTGACACACACTCTGTGCGGCCATTCTCCAAAGGGCAGCCTATTGTCCCTGCCACACACATAGAGCCTGAGGGCCAGCTGGGGTAAATAATTTACCCCAGAGTCACGGGACCAGCAAGTGGATAGAGTAGCATTCAAACAAATGCCACATCCTTATATCCCTGACAGAGGGTAGGCGGGCGCCAGGACCTGGACACTCAGCATCGTAGCAGCACAGGAAGCCATACAGGGCCTCTGAGTAGAACCAAAACTTAGAGAAGGAAATGGGATGTAGAACAAAGCAGGAGACTCCGCTGTGTCAAAGCCCGAGAAGCAGTGACTGGGGCGGGGATCCCAGCCGGAAAGAATTGCAGTCTCAGCTTCCTCAGGCTAGTCGGCCTGGGTGGAGCTACAGGAAGTAATTGTGGGGCTGTCCACACCCAAGATGTCACAGGCTGGATCTGGGTAGGTAGGCCTCACAAATCCACAAACCCTACGGGAGATCTGTGTAGGCATGTAGGCAAGCAGGCTTCTCACCGCCATGGGCATCTCCACCCACACTTAGAAAGGGAACATGGCCTCGATGCATGGGAAATCTCAGCCTGGGATTTCCTTACCAGCTAATGAACGGGGGAGGGCAGATGGCTGCTGAGGCGCTCTGGATTCTGTCCATAAATCTTAAAAGCACAATTTAAGTGAAGGTCCTGTGGTCAACAAACAGGCTATATACATACACGCATGCATACATACATTGTCACTTTTCTGAGAGCTAGTCTTGGGCAGGTATCAGCCTAATAAATTCCTTTTTAGTTTGATTCTGTTTGTTCGGTTGGTTGATTTTAGTTGTTGGAATTAGGATGCCATGTAGCCCAGGGTGAGTTTTAACTCTTGATCCTTCTGCTGGTCTCCCAAGTGCTGGGATACGATCATGCGCCACCACAGTATCATCTCAAGAAGTGCAATTTAGGGCTCGGGAGAAGGTCCCTTTCTATGCACACATGAGGACTAGAAGTCAAGATCCCCAGCACCACATAAATGCCCAAATGCCTTGTGGGCGTGGTGGCCTGCTTGTCATCCCAGTACGCAGGAAGGCAGAATCAGGAGATTCTCCTGGGAACGCCAAGCAGGCTACACTAGGCAGATCCATGAGCTCTGGGTTCAGGTGGGAGACACGGCCTTGGTATACAAGGTGGAGGGCAAGTGAGGGAGACACTCAGTGTCAGCCTTTGTCTCCACACACAGGCACATACCTTCACACTCATGGGAACACCCATCACACACACACACACACACACACACACACAATCTCAATTAACTAAATGTATACTATGATCCAGTCCATATTTATGACTATTAAAAAAATACCACCCCCGAATATTTGCCCTCATGTGTGCAATGGATACCACTATTTCCATTCTTACTTCACTGTGTGTACAATCCACTAGGTTGATTTATTGACCCTCTAATGGTCCAGCTTTTATTAGCCTTTCTTTTATGGATTGATATTTATATTGCTGCCTCTCACCTGACACTATTACAGCAACATCTCAACTGCACATGCTGGAGAATTTCCCTCCAGGCAGGCACCGATCTGGAATGGTTAGGGACTAGGATACGGGATAATCTGGATAAATAGCATGGCTACCTTCCCACACAATGATACCCACTGGCTCTCGCCCGCATGTGTGAAATGACTTTTGACCAAATGAGTGTGTCATCAAGCGTATCCATCTTTTTTGATCTGTTAGGTTCTGGATGCTCTCCTGTCGAGGCTCTGATACACAGAATCGCGTGCCAGTTTGCACATCTCCAAATCCTGAAAAACTTTCACACTATTTTCCCTGCAGATTTGTGTTCATGTCCTTCATTTAATTTTTAGCAAGATTAGCGACCCCTTTATCTCCCAGAGGTCTTTGCATGCTAAGAAAATGGGCTCCTTCCAGGCAGATTGCATTTTTTTCTCAGACTATCATCTTTTGATGTCATTTGGGTTTTTTTCCCATGCAATGCTCATTTTCACAATAAAAATTCTATTTATCTTTTATTCTATGGCTTATGCTTCAGAGTCAAATTTAGGAAGGAATTTTTAAGATGATAAAACATTCTTCTGATTTCTTTTTGAAGACAAGGTGTTATGTTGCTCAGGCTGGCCTGGCCTGGAAGGTGCTATGTAGCCCAGGATGCTCTCAGTGCCGAGACCGAGGGTTGAGTCGCCACACATTTATGCAGTGTGCCTGGGAGGCAGCTGAGCTCCATCCCAAGTCTCTTCATGTGACTTCAGTGGGACACCTCCTGTTTGCTGCCTCAATATTAGCAAAACTTTAGCTACTGGCTTGACAGAAATCTACCTTCCCCCGTTGAGGAAGCACCTAATTATTCCCATAAGAGTTTTTATTGGAAACAGATGTTTAATTTTTTTATCAACTATTTCCGTATCTTATTTTCTCCTCAGACCCTGTAATACCACAAATGCTTATTACTAGTAACCCTAAAACTACCCTCTCCCCAAATTCCCATTCAGAAGCCCTCACGACCATGCAGCTCCCTCTGGGGCAGCTGGACTCTGCTCTTCTGTCACGCTGTCCTGCCTTCACACAGAGAATGCGAGCATTCCCTCCCTGCTCCAGAACCATCTGAATGGCGTCAAAATCGCCTGCACCTTCAATGCTCCTCTATGCGGCCCTGGAACTGTTTTAAGGGATAGCTCTGTCTTGTTCAGTTTCTCCAGGGCTTCTACAGTAATTGGCCTGTTTACATTATGTTCTATTTTGGTATTATCTTTAAAATTAAAGAACACACTTTCATAATTCACAAAAGATTTCTAAACACAGCAAAAGAGTGCTCCAGATTCACCTGAAGAAGTAAATTATAGCCTTCACCCCATACCTTACAGGGCAACGCCAAATCAGCCTGGCTCCTGAATCCTGAACCCCTGTTCCCCACCATTCTCAAGGCCTCTTTTTTTTTTATCACTATGAGATTCACAGGAAAAGAGGAGGGAAGATTTGCAACAAACTAGAAACACCGTCCAGAGAAACAGGCTGCATCGCCATCCTGACTGCGCTGGCATTATGCCCACTCGACATAAGCCAGACTCATTTTGGAAGAGAAAATGTGGCCCCAGACTGACCTATAAGCAAACCTGTGGTGCATTTGCTTGATTGATGACGGAAGTGGGAGGGCCCAGCTGACTGTGGGCAGTGCCATCCCTGGGCTGGTGGTCCTGGGTGCTATAAGAAAGCAGGCTGAGCAAGCCAGGAGGAGCAAGTCAACAGGTACCATTCCTCCATGGTTCTGCATCAGTTCCTAGCTCCAGGTTCCTGCCTTGAGTTCCTTCCCCAACTTCCCTTCATGACGGACTGTCATCACTAAGCAAACAAACCTGCCTCAGCCATCCAGGAAGGACTACACAGGGCCGCACACTTTCCTCCTGTTGTTAGATGCCCACACCTTTCAGGTCCAGGGAGGGCCCTTCCAGCAGCTACCAGGCCTCGTCATCTTTTACATCTTTTAAAAAATGTAAAATACGTGTGTGCGTGCGTGTATGGGTGGGTGTGTGTGTGAGAGAGAGAAAGACTGTGAGCATGCGTGTGCTGAACGGACACATGGAGGTCTGAGAACGACTGTCAGGATTCAGTCCTCTTCTCCCACTGAAGTCTCTGGTTTACTCAGCCTCTCAGGTTTGTGCAGCAACATCTTCCACCTGATGAGTTATCTCGTCCCCCACCCCCCACTTCTCTGACACCAGCAGCGTCCAGGACAGAGGGACCGCCAAGTGTTCACTCACCATACCCTTCCCGGGGTGAAACGCTTGGTGCACCTGGACATGGTCAACAGAATGAAGACCCTGTCCACGAGAACAACCAATACCCAGGAAACAATCCCAGAATGCCCTGGGCAACACAGAGCACTGTGGAAGCGCTGTGAGGACAAAGTGCCCCCGGGCGGGGAATGCTCCAGAGGCCCCTCTAGCGGGGCACAGCCAGCACTGAAGGCCGCATCTGCCTGGTTAGAGAAGGTAAGGTTCCAGGTAAGCCTGTTACCTGCGGGCTCTGGAGCCACAGCAAGAAGTATGGACACCGCACACAGAGCTGGCAATGGGAACCACTGTGCAGGAAGGGAACAGGAAGAAAGTGGTAATCTGGCCACACTCCCTACACTCTTCGATGCCAGGCTTGTATTCAAAGAAATGACTAGCTGTGCCAAGAACTTGGGTGAGCTAGGGGTGCATAAAACCACAGCCCTGGGATGTTGCCACAAGTGCAAATAACACACACACACACACACACACACACACACACACACAAATTTCAACCTTTAATGACAGACTGCAGACAGGAATCACACAGTTGTTTTTCTGCTACACAATCAAAACCACATTATCACCCATCCCTTTAACCTCAGGGACCATCTGTGCTGGCCCAAACTTCTTCATACTAAAGCATTCCTGACCACCCTGTCAAAGGTGGGGTCTGGCTGGGAAGATGGCTGGCAGCTGAGGACGTGATTCCAATTCTCCAAAGTCCATAGGCAAATGGATGGAGCTAGAAAACATCATTTTGAGTGAGGTAGCCCAGACCCAGAAAGACAATTATCACATGTACTCACTCATAAGTGGTTTTTAAACATAAAGCAAAGAAAACCAGCCCACAAATTACAACCCCAGAGAACCTAGACAACAATGAGGACCCTAAGAGAAATACATAGATCTAATCTACATGAGAAGTAGAAAAAGACAAGATTTCTTTAGTAAATTGGGATCATGGGGACCTTTGGGAGAGGATTCAAGGGGAGGGGAGAGGCAGGGAGGGGAGCAGAGAAAAATGTAGAGCTCAATAAAAATAAAAATAAAAAACCATCTGGGGCCATGGCACTCACTGGCAATCTCCGCAGTGGCAATAGGGAAGCCCTGTCGTGAGGACTCCTGGGGTTCCCTGGCCAGTCAGTCTACGGGAGTTGGTGAGGTCCAGATTTGGCGAGAGACCGTGTCTCAAAAGCTAAGATGTAGAATGGCTGAAGACAACAGCCAGCACTGATTGACTCTGGCTTCACACGTGTGTGCACACAGGCACACATACTGAGGAAAATTCTGAGTGCACTATTGTAGGTGTGGCCCCAGGCTCTGTATTTTTTTTCTAAGCTCCTCCCTATCATGCTACTCCAGGATGGCAGAGGACTAGATGATTCCGAGACTGTGGAGGGCTCACAGACCATGAGTGGGGTGTGCAAGGCAAGAGGCAAGGAGGGAGCGATCCTACAGCGGTAAACACAAATGAGTCCACACTTCTGCGCTTACTGGGAGGCCAGTCCCTAACAGACAGGACAGCCTGGAGTCATTAGTGAGAAGGAACCACCCCCTAGATTGCACAACAACCATCTAATTACTTTCACAGAACCATTCAAGCAGCCCTAAGCCAGATCTTTCAAGAGCTGATGCCACCAGATTAAGTCATAAAGCCTTAAAGTGTCACATCATTAGCCTTGATAAGGAAGAAAAACAAACCTTGAACAGCCTTCCACCTGCCTTTCCTCCAGCTGTGGTCATCAAGGTTCACACTGAAGTTCACATTCAAGGAAAACACGTTAGGGATGGGCCAGTCCAGAGAAATCTCTCTGAACCCGTCCAAGACGATGTGGAAACCGATAAGGCCTGCCAGTGGCTCTCATTTTAAGTGAGGGAGAATCAGGTATGTGAACAGGGGTGCAGTGACCATCGAGGCCAGAAGAGAGTGTCGGATCCCCTAGAGAGAGAGTTACAGGCAGCTGCAAGCTGTGTTCTATGATGCTGGGAACCCAGCCTGGGTGGTACGCAGGGGTAGCATGTGCTCCTAACTGCTGGCCATGTCTCCAGTGCTGCTCTTCCAGTAGCTTCTTCCCTGTCTCATCTCCCCGAGTTTTGGGAAGCTGGGAAAGGCTTCTTCTCCCCACTCCTTCTGCAGAGTCCCCGATCCTGCAAGCTACTTGCCTAGACACAGTGGTGTACTCTGAATCAGATGGCCTGGATTTCAGGCCTCACACCTATAGCCATAAATTAATTATGCAAGTGGTAGATCTACAGAGGCAACCATCACAGTGCATGTTCCAAAACAGACCAGACCCCACATGCATATGACCCAGAAAGTTAAGCCATGCAGGCCAGCAGACCAACACACTGAGTGCCCAGTGTGTACAGAATCCCAGCAGCCCACCTGAACTCGAGGGGTTGGAGGAAAAGGAGGTGTCATTTGTGCTCACATAGCAACCAGATGCTCCAGATGTTCAGTTCCCTAATGCCTGGTACCCACCCAGCAGGATGGAGAATGTCCACACCCATTGACTAATGACAGCTCCTCAATGAACAGCAGGCCATTGGCTCTGAATGGACACAAGGCTGAGGCAGGCTCTGTTAGGCACTTCTACTGTGGGGCTGAGTAAGAAATACTAAAAGAAGAATTAATTTACCTTCCAGAAGCCAGGCTAAGTCCTTTACCCCAAATCACTCAGTTCATTTTCAAGCAGAGGCCAGAATTCAGGCCCCTGAACTTACCGACCGGAAGTTATTTTAACTACATCACTAAACTTTCACTTCTCTTCAGAGCCCCTTAGGAAAAGAAAACTAAAAACTGACACTTCAATACCGGGGACGTGACTCAGCTGGAAGTCCTGGGTTCAGTCCCCAGTCCCGCATAAGGCTGGGCTTGTTGTGCTTGTGTGTGGAGGCAGAAGAATCCGGGTTCAAAGTCATCCTTGACTACATGGAGAGCTTGAATATGGCCTGGGCTACATGAGACACTATCTCAACAAGAGCAAGAAGAAAGTAATCCTTCTTTGCTCTTTACTCCCCAACAACAGCCACTTCACCCAACTTGCAGCTCCTTCCTTGTCTTGGCAAAGAAGTACATTAGCCCACTTGAAGGCAGGTCCCAGGTCCACGCTGCAGGAAATGGCTCGAAAGGCAAGTCATGTGCCCTCTTCAGGGCTCAGCTCATAACCAAGGAGTGGTGAGCGTGATGGGTCTCTGTGACCCTCTCCACCATGAAATACAGTCCACAGACATTTATTGCCCTTTGCAGCAAAGCTCCCCAGCCACGGGCCCCTGCCTAGTCCCGCACTGCACCGGGAGGATGGGCCAGGATGGGCCCGGCCAGGAAACAGATAAGAAGCTGCAGTCCCGACGCCCACCAATCGCCTGCTTGGACAGGCTGCGCCTCGCCGGCCCACACAGGAGGAGGAACATCAGCTCCCAGCTGTCGCTCGAATGCTTGCCAGGAAGAATTTCCATCAAAGTTTCTTGTTGCTTTGCAGCATTATTTTCTTTTTAATGACTTTTTTAAATGCTATAAGTCACAAGATGAATTCATTACAGATAATCAAAAACATTTTATTTTTAATAACTTCTTTAAATCATAAAATAAGTGCCTGTTTGCTGCAGAGATGTCAAGAACTTATTAAAAGAAAATCCCACTTATAAACAAATCTAAACCTATTCTGTTAATTATGTCACATTCCAATTGAGAGTCTAAGTCGCTAGAGGGTTGGAAATGACCTTTTAGACTGCACTGGTTAAGTCCTAGGCTATGTCATGAGAGACCACGGTGACCTGGGATGGATGAGGGCTTATCTCCACGTCCCTGGCAGGTGGCCACCCACCTCCACCCCAGTCCTTCCCATCTCCAGCTCTTCTCCTAGTACCCTGGGCCCCACCGGCAGCTCTTCCTGCACCAGAGGGTGCGCTCCTAGGACAAAGCTATTCAAATTATTACTACTACTACTACTACTGTTGCTGTTTGTAGTCGGGGTGCTGCACGGCACAGCACACACATGGGAGGCAGAGAACAGCCATTCTGTACCTGCTTGCTCCTCCCACCTTGCTGAGTGAGGGCCTCCCTTGTTTCTATGGCTGAGTCTCATACTCCAGGCTAGCTGGCATTTCTCCCGTCTCTGCCTCCCATCTCTCAGTAGGGGCACTGGGACTACCTATGTTTGCCACCACATCCATCCTTTTTATGTAGGTTCGGGGATCAAACTTCTTCCGCCAGGCCGGGGGGGCAAGCACTCTTACCCACTGGGCAATCTCTCCAACTCCATGACCAAGCTTTTGTGAGTTTAACTTAGGTCCAATTCCAGGCTAGGTCTTTCACATGCTCTCTGACCCCAGGAACATCACTGGGCCTTTGAACTGAACCCTTCGTCCTCTCCAAGATGAGAACAGTATTTGTTCCAAACAGTTGTTCTAAGGCTCTTTATAGATAGGTAGGTAGGAAGGTAGGTAGGTAGGTAGATAGATAGATAGATAGATAGATAGATAGATAGATAGATAGATAGATAGATAGATATAGGTAGACAGATAGATAGATATACCTAGGCTAGTCTCAATCTTGTCATCCTCCTGCCTCAGAGTCACCCAAATTATATATGTACACCACTATGTAACTGGCTTGTTAGGAAATTTAAATGAGAAAATGTATGGACAGAGCCCAGTTGTGTGTGCAATAAACAGCAAATTCAATTGAATGGTAGCATATAGTAATAGCTTTCAAATGTTCTTCACGCTTGCTCCCACTCATAAATGTTCCATAGGGCTGGAGAGATGACTCAGCCATTAAGAGCACTGCCTGCTCTCACACCCAGGTTCAGTTCCCACCACCTCACACGGTGGCTCACAACCATCTATTACTCCATTTTCAGAGATCCGACACCTTCCTTTGGCTTGTAAGAGCATGGCATTCATGCTGTGCACATACACACGTGCAAACAAGCATTTGTATACATAAAATAATAAATAAACCTTTAAAATTATAGGAAGATGTTTCTTCATAGCATGACTCAGCATACAGCCACCTGCACACACACACACACACACACACGCACGCACACACACACGCACACACGCACACACACACACACGCACACACACACACGCACACACGCACGCACACACACGCACACGCACACGCACACGCACACACACACACACACACACACACACACACACAAGCAAAGCCTAGGACCAGTGCTGAGCCACGATTATCTGATCTACTCTAGGCTTTGCCTCATCTTTTTTTTTTTCCTGTTCCAGTTCATTTTCTTTTAATTATTGATTTTGATCACCAGTCTGATTATACCACCTCCTGGGTGATTACAAAGCATGGTTTGAAAAGCCCTGATTTATATTAAATCAAATGCCTTCTACCGCTTCTTTCAAACTTAGCTTTATCTTCTAGACCAGAAAAAAGGAATGGGAGGGCGAGACGGTTCAGTGAGTCAAAGCGCTTGTGGCCAAGCCTGACGACGCGAGTTCGATCCCCGGGACCCAGGTGAGGGAAGCAGAGAACTGACTTTGCACATTCTCTTCTGGTCTCCGCATACACACTGTGTCATACATGCACACGTGGGCACACACACACCACTGTCTTTCACACACCTGCATCTGAAGCATTCCCAGCTACCAGGCAGCTGTCTGTGAGCTGGCTTCCCAATTCCTCCTTTTTATAATCTTTGTGTGTGGATGTATAGATGTATATGATTCGTGAGCACAGCACAGGCGTGCATCTCTGCAAGAGCCAAGCTCAGAGTACAACTTTCTGGAAGCCAATTCTCACTGTCCACTTTGTTCTGAGTCAGGATGTCTTGTTTTTCTGGCCTTGCCCCATAGTCAGGCCAACTGGTCAACGTGCTTTGAGGCAATTCTCCTGTCTCTACTTCCTGTCTCACACCAGAAGGGCTGGGGTTACAGGTGCACAACACTGCAACCATCTTATGTTGGTTCTGTGTGGTGTAGGAGGGTCTTTTGCATTTGTGTTACTTTTATTGGTTAAATAAAGAAAACTGCCTTGGCCTTTTGATAGGGCAGCCCTTAGGTGGGCGGAGTAGACAGAACGAAATGCTGTGAGAGAGAAGGCAGTGTGGCAGACGCCATGCTTCTCCGGCCCAAGATGGACACTGGCTAGACTCATGCTGGTAAGCCACGACCCCGTGGTGATACACAGATTATTAGAAATGGACTAAATCAAAATGTGAGAGTTGGCCAAGAAGAGGCTAAAACTAATGGGCCAGGCAGTCATTTAATTAATACAGTTTTTGTGTAATTATTTCGGGCACTGGGAGCCAGGCGGGACATAACAAGGGGCCCTGCGCTGGGAACCAGGCGCCGGGAACGCAGCTCGCTCACCTCTTACTACATCTGTGGACCCAAACACAGGTTCATCAGGCTTGCATTGCAAGCCCATTTACTCAATGAGCCAGCTCCCCAGCACGCGCGCACACTCTCACACACACACACACATACATACACATACACACAGACACACACACAAACACACAGACACACACATATACACACATACACACACACACACACATATACACACACACCCGCCTTTGAAGCATCTCTCTCCTGAATCCCTTGCTCCCTCCAACTGCCTCCCCTTTTGCCACTCAGCAGGACCATGTTCACTGGCTGTCACGTTACTCCTCTCCTGAGTCCTAAGACAGCAGCCTGACCAGAGCGTGTTTGAATCTCCACTTTGGATGCTCTGACCATTCCCAGAAAAACTCATTTGAATTCCTCTGGCTCATCCCTGATTCCTCCCACAGAGTTAGATGTTTCCTTTAAAAACTGCCTCCTCTGTCCTTGTACAGTTAAATTAGAATGCCTCAGGGCCCATCAAACAAGAAAAGTGAAAGCAAGGACCAGTTTCACTATGAAAATTGGGCCAGAACCTACAATCAGAAAGTGCCCCCCTCTTACTCATCTCTGAACCAGCTCTGCCTGCTAACTCTGGGTCCACATCAAGAGGGCCTCCTCGCTCAGTCACATCTGCCTCCCTCCAGAATGAAAGCCACCAGCCCTGCAAGGACTCTCACACCTGGCTGCAAACCTAGCCCTTCTGAGCTGAGATCTCCCAGCACCACCTTGCATGGGCAGGAAGCGATAGACATCAAACACAGCCACAATTTCCCATATCCTATCTGCATTTGTGGTTATCAAAAATGCGTTCATGGCAATACAAAAATTAAATGCATACACACATGCCTCGTAGCATTATTCAGATGGGTTACAGTTTGTAATTTGGGTTTTTTACAAAGAAGTTTCCAAAGCAATGAAAAACAATTTTACTCTGTCATCAAAACCTGAGCGGGCTTGTCTGGGTCCCATCTCACTGCACAACTCCTCAGACTCATTCAAAAAGGATGAGCCCACAGTGCAGCCTCACCCGCCACCCGGCACAGCTGTTTACACAATCTGTGTCCCTAAGTGCTGTTCTTGAAGTCGTTTTTAAATTTTAATAAAAAGGTCCCATGCAGTAGAGAATATCCATAGTCCTTGCTCTCTTAGGGTCAACCAATTACTAAAATCCTTTCATCCCTCCATGTGCCTGTTGTTTATTCATTTTGCAGCTATTAGAATCCATGATGAGACCACTGTCTGCCCATGATTCCCCAACTGATGTTCTGTTTCCAGTGTTTTGTTCTAATGGACAATACTTTACCAGAAGCATTTTCAGTATGCAGCTCCTCCTACCCACGCGGACAAGTTTCTCCAGATTGTTACAGACCAAGAAGCAGAAAAGTCAAGACACACAATATGTGAACATACCACTTCATAAAGCAACAGTACACCCCTAAACAAAACCCAGGGCACCGCAGCTACCTACACCCTCAACGTCTGTCATTGTGCTGCTTAACATTTACCGATCAAATGTGTTCACACAGAATCTTTGCGAATTGTACCCTTGAGTACTAATAAAATCATTTCCTCATGGAGAGGTGTCTTCTCCCCTAACTCTGTACTTTTCTTCTACAGCTTGTATCACAGCCCAGGCAAACGGAGCATCTATGGGATGATTTTTATAGCCTGTATCACAGCCCAGCCTAACAGCATCTATGGGATGACTTCTATGGCTTGTATCACAGCCCAGGCAAATGGAGCATCTACAGGGTGACTCAATTCAAGACTATGCAACATGTTTCCTCCACACTGTACACCACACAGTGGCATGAAGCATCTCTGTATGTGATGCAGAATGAACAAAGAGTGGGTAATGAGCTGACCCAGTTCAGGTTCTGACGTGGTGTTAGTCCAGTCTGGACTTATGGATTGATCGAGTCTGGCCTCCTGATGAAAACAATGGGATCTCCACACCTGGGCAGGGAAGACAGGGAACAGCCCTGAGCCAAGAGCACCAAAGCCCAGCCTTGGAACAGGGCAGGCAGTGCTGCACTGTTAACACCAATGATACCAAAAAGGTGGCTTCTGTGAATCACACTCCGACTGTGAGCCACACACTTCACTCACTAACAGCCAGAGCCGTTTACAGAGCAGTCTCTTGTCTGCTGTTTGCTCATCTGATCCTCACATCCCTCCTTCTGCAGGACAGAAAAGAGGCCCGGGAGACAGCTCAGTTGGTAAGGCGCTTGTCACACAAGCCTGGGGCCCTGAGTTCAATCCCCAGAACTCATGTAAGGAAGCAGAGTGTGGTGGCACAAGTTTGCAGTCACAGTGCTGGGAGAGTGGGGGTTGGCAGAGCCCTGCAGCTCTCTGGCCAGTCAGTTCAACCTCAACAGAGAGCCCCGTAACAGTAAGAGGCTCAAACACCAGGGTGGGTACTCCTCAGGATGACCTCTGCTCTGCGCACACAAACAGTGCTCAGCTAATCCGAAGGGCAACAGGCCCAGCTCAGTCCAGCTCTAGACCCGGGTCCTTTCTACACATGTGCCTGCAATGTGACCACCTGAGCCTCGAGTCTTCCTGTTTTTGGTCCCAGTCTGCCCCACACTGTCCTCGGGCTCTGGGCTTTGCACTTCAGAGTTCCAAGTCAGCCTGCTCTCTAGCCCTCGTTGGCGCTGACAACACACCTACCTTGGAATGCTGGGCCGGTGACACCCAGTAGGCTGACCAGGGGTATATCACCCATGCTCTGCCTGCCTAGATTCACCGCACCAATGTGAGCACATCAGCACACACATGACACATACACAGCCTCCTGACATCCTTCTGAAATCGTTTCTGCAGTGTGGATGGATTACACCTGATCACGTATGCTCTAGAGCCGTGCAGGGTCTGGCAGGCACTGACTGCAGAGGCAGACAGCTGGTAAGCACTTGGTGTGCCACTTGGGACCAGAAACACAAACGGAGTCTGAGTAACCTATGAAGGTACTATTATGATAATAAAGCCTCAAGCGGGCCTCGAAGCATGACTAGGAACTTCTGATCAAGGAAAAAAGCTACAAGCCCAAAACCACAGGTGATGTCAATTTAGTTCCAACACCAACCACTTCTGGTCAGAGGACTGACCAATAACGATCAGGAAGCGACTGCAGACTCCAGCATCCTGAGTCTATCAGCAGTCAGGCTCAATGATCAGGAAGCGACTGCAGACTCCGGCATCCTGAGTCTATCAGTAGTCAGGCTCAATGATCAGGAAGCGACTGTAGACTCCAGCATCCTGAGTCTATCAGCAGTCAGGCTCAATGATCAGGAAGCGACTGCAGACTCCAGCATCCTGAGTCTATCAGCAGTCAGGCTCAATGATCAGGAAGCGACTGCAGACTCCGGCATCCTGAGTCTATCAGTAGTCAGCCCCATGACGTAACTGCTTTACTCCTGCACACTGGACTGCACTCGCTCTGCTGCTAGGTTTTCTGAACTTCCTTATGGTTCCAGTAGCAGAAGCCAGGAGGAGGAAATGCAAGGAGCTGGTGCAGCGTCTGCACTCACTAGCAATGAGATGCTGAGCTTGGGGGCAGCACGGTCAGAGGGCAGAACTCCAGCCTTCCAGGAGGGAGGCTTTCCTAGAGCACCCTCGGTCAGAGTCCCACATCTCACACTGACACACATTAAGGGTGGAGCAGTAATTGTGTTCCTCTGCCCATCCCCGCAACCATCTGAGAATATCACCCAGCTCCCTTCCATGACTCAGAGGGAATTAAGACCTGTGGTTCTGAAGCCTATGGAAAAAGTGGATCTGATGATCTGCCCCAATGCATAAAAAGTGAAGCGGCAGGCAGATCTCTGAGAGTGTGAGGTCAGCGTAGTCAACAAAGTGAGTTCCAGGACAGCCAGGAGTACACAGAGAAACCCTGTCTTGAAAACCAAAACCAAAAAAAAAAAAAAAGATGGTGAGGTATTGGGTGTGATACAATCCCAAGGATCAGGAGTTTAAAGTTATCCTAGGCTACATGGTGAATTGGAGGCTAACCTGAGCTACATAGGACCCCGTCTCAAAATAACACAAAAGACTAGGGATGACTTCATTTAGGAATGTTTAGAAAAGAAATCCAGGAGGCTCCTCCACTTCCTCCTCAGTCTGCCTCCCCTCCACAAGCATGAACTATTCCCAGCGTGCTGCCCACTTCCCAGGAACCCAAGATTGAGATAAGTCCAATACACTGGCGCTGAGCCACAGGGTCACACCCAGTTCCCCTGAAAGTGTTCCTTCTTCTGCCAGCTGAACCATGGCTGGAGACCGGACTCCAGACCTGGGCCCAGAGGGCCCGAAAAACTCGTCTGTACACAGTAGGCGCAGGATAAATGCTGCTGAGCCAATGAATAAAGCACTCACTATTCTGAGAGAAAACCAAGCCATTGCTGAGAAAGATACCACTCCACATTCCCCCACCGACTTCATCTCTCCAAGGACGAAGTAGGCTAGCATCTCTCTCCTCTCTTCTCTCCCAGCTCACTTCCTTTCTGCTCCCACCCTGAGCACTGTGACTGGGGAGCCCTTCATGGTTTTCCCTCTTTCAGGCTGATGGGCCCCACAAGGTCTGGGAGCCCTCACTCTCCTCAACAGCGCAGGCTGCAGGCCACCCTAACTGAGCCAAGCACAGGACAACACCAAGGAAGGGGGGCGATGGACGCTCATGACGCTGCCTCCGCCTCCCTTCTCTCCCCCTGGGGCCTTAGCTCTGTCAGATTTTGAAGCATAATGAGTTTTGTTTCATAACAGTCTTAAATGAACTGGAAGGGGGAAGGGAGTGGCAGCGATAAAAATCTTAATTAAAAAAAATTCCTACAGGCAGATATTTTTCCAAATCCTAAGATGTAATGAAAGTCCTAGGAGCTGGGGGTCCCAGCAAAGCCCCAAGGACACAGCATCAGCAAGCATTCATGGAGCTCCTGGACATACCTGCCATTCTTCTGCTGCTGAGGACACACTCCTGTTCTCAGGAAAAGCAGAAAGACTATTAAAAATCATGAGCATGGAAAGAAAGCCGCAGAGGCTGGGGGATACCTCAGTTAGGAACAACGCAGAGGCTGGGGGATACCTCAGTTAGGAACAACGCAGAGGCTGGGGGATACCTCAGTTAGGAACAA